>WOGN01000392.1:0-25601 GCA_015342105.1 Leptinotarsa texana
CACATCCATATATAGATTTACTTCCTTTCTTTCTTTGAAAGATTCCCTCATCCTTCTTTTTTGTATCAAGATGGAGTAGTAGAAAGCCAAAAACTTTCTTTCCCAAAAAATGTTCATTATTGAAGTGAAAAGCGTCAAAGAAGGAGGAATAAGGTGTAAAGGTGACCTGGTGAATGAATGCTGGTGTTTTTAAATAGTTTATTTGGTGAAAAAGAAGGCTGAAAAGTTGCCCTTTTCTGAACTTTGAAGGGCCGTAACATTTTAAATAAGGGAGAGCGTCGATTTTTTTTTTTCGGATTCGTAATTTACGCATCAAAATACGTAAGTACAGTAAAACATTTTTTCAAAATCGCCGGGTGTCAACAAAACGAAAATTCACCGTCGTGAAAGAGCCACATCCATACACACATTTATTGATCCTCACATAACTTTCACATTTATATTAATATAGGTAGATAGATGATTGATGATATTTTTTATACTTCACTAGATTTTGTTAGATGAACATACACTACTATGTTTGTATAAAGACTTGTCTTCTACTTTACTATGTCCGCGTGATTTTAATTGTTTTAAAATTCTGAATAGAGTCTATTGCTTGTTGACTGAATTTGATTTGGAAATTGAAATCAATCCTTCTTTTTCAAAATAAGTTGAACTATCTCTTTCACTTTGGACTGATTGCTTTTTCCATCACAAGAAAATAAAACTAGGTGTCAACTTTCCACATCAAGTCTAATGGTAGATCGTCAGTTGTTTTTTTGTGGGTAAATCATTTGAGGGATGAATGGGTCGTTTGTAGAGATCCGTGCGATTTGAAAGCCCCATTTTCGCTAATGGCGTTTTTTTCCCAAGCGAGACAGGTAAGTATATGAACTATCGTTCGCTCAGCTCAGCTTTGATCTCTTTCATAACGATTCACGAAATACTCATTGTGAAAATACTCCCTATCACTCTTTGTCATTACGTCACCAAAAATATTGAATCGTTACGTTTATTTTCTTGACTTTGCCAAAATTGATGCCAAATGCCACCGAACATATTGAATCAATTCGATTTACTTGAAAAACAATATTTTGTATAAATGATTAGTAATTAGGGTCGTGCTTTTCATGAAAACATTTTCATATAGTGTGTCCCAAACTTGACATATGCCACTTTCTATGATTTTTGAATCGCAACTCCAGTTTTTCTAAGAGTTTTCAAGCGCATGTCAAGTTTTATATACACGACAGGCAATTCACTTGTGGGGATGTTTGGAACACAAACGAAATAAAAATAATATTTTTCGTATAATCCAGCGTTCATAGAAAAGTATTTGTTTCGAAAGTATTCTTCTTTCGTTTAATTCATTGTTCATATGAAAATAGCTGTTTTGGAGGGTTTTTTCCCAGTTTGTAGTTAGTATTACTATGACTTCTTCCAATCATTATTTTCCTATTCAATTATTTGATATCTATTAGCTCTTCTATAAATTTTAATTTAATTCCGGGAGCAACAATTTTGCGTAGCGCCCCTTTAGTCGCCTTGAAAAGGATGTTTTGTTGACAAAAAAGTTGAAAATATTCTACTTTCTTAGTTACCAACTATAAATTTTCATGATGGTGATGGTGATTGTCTATTTTATGAAAATAATATTCTTATAATATATATTCTTATAATATATTATTCTTATAATATATATATTCTTATAATATTCTATTTTATGAAAATAATAAATTTTTAGTATACAAATTTTGAATTTTAATTTCCTGCTAGTTGTACATGGACATGTATAGGGTGTTCTAGCTGTACTTTTTCCTATTAATTTTCCTGAGATGTTGTTGTATACATATTACATTTATACGAGTATACAGTGTGCAAAAGCAAAATGGAGTAAATTCATTATTTCGGTTACTGTACACATTTGAAAAAATCCCCAAACACGTCAAGTGTAAATTATAATTTGACACCTCACTGGATACAAAGAAGATTATTGAATTAAAATTTACTGAAAATCGTTATTTGTTTTGAAATTATGGGAATACCAGTAAAAGCCATGTGTTTTAAAAACCAAGAGAGAGATACAAAACAGTTGACAATTTGACAATGACAGCTGTCGTGTCATTCTGTTACAAAGGTGTGTTGGTTTGTAGATGATAAAACTATGGAACACAATGGGAACTATTATGGTGCAAGTGTGATCAGAGACATCTGCTGTTCTGTATATATATATATATATTTTAATATTAAATTTCACAAAGGATTTGAAGTTTTTTATCTTCTATTATTTATTTGCGAGCGCTTTCGACAGCTGGTCGTACTGTCATCATCTGGCTCTTCTCAAACAGGACATTGATACCTCAAATTTCAATATCTTCAAAAGGCGACTCAGGATTTTTATATTGCAAATGGCATACTACGTTGTGGATGAGTTTCTCCTTGATTCTTAATTTGAATTGTAGCTTATTTACCTTTTTTCATGTATATTTTATGTTTCATATTGACTTTTTCATATTTTTTATAACGAACGAATAATGACCTGCAATGTTCACTTGAAGATGCACCATCCAGAATTCTGATTACCTTTTTCTGAATAACAAAAACTTTATCAGCTTTAACTGATAAGCCTCACTGTTCAATACCATAAGAAATTACTGACTGAATTAAACTGTGGTATAGAAGCTTGAGAACATCAAGAGAGACTGTTTGTTTTAACAGACGAAGTAAATATATACTTATACTGAGCTTCAGTTTGACACTATCAACATGGAACTTTCAGGTAGATTTATTATCAATATCAACACCCAAGAATTTAGTACAATTAATTCGAGGTATAGTTTCATTATTTAATCTAACCAAATAGAGTTCATCAATTGTTGTATTTTTGTTGTATTTCGAATACAAATATGATGGACATTTATTAATTAATATTTAATAGAGTATCGTAGTTTATATGAAATTCTGTCATATTTTCTATTACCATATATATACCTCAAACATGACTTTTGAACTCTTTTGATTCTAGAAATGCCTTTTTTATTCAGACATGAACTGTAGGTACACAACATCACAATATGCAAAATGACTCAACACAAGCGCATTTGTTAATTTTACTTTCAAATTTATTTATAATAAATGACGATGTAGATTAAGCATTTTCAAACTCATGTAATTTCTCCGATCACATTTTGTGACATGTTTTGTTAACCTTAAATTTACGTCCATTTCGATACCTAAATTTTTTGTCACGTTCATGGGGAATATTACTGTATCACCAATAACAAGTTTAATATATCTTTCAACGAAGCTACGATTAGTAACAAAAACAACCAGATTAGTTCTGTTTGAATTGACGAGCTAGATCTTCATTCAATTTTCGATTAGCAGTAGGAATATCATTAGGGTTGAGTGATAGAAATAGTTGTTTGTCATCCGCATAAAAATGTGAATTACTATGGCTTAAAACAGAAACCGGATCACAAGTGTACACGCAAAATAATAAAGGTCCAAGTATAGATCCCGGAGGCACTCCAAATTTAATAAATTCACTGCTTAATTTTTCCTTCGAAGTTTCTACAAACTGTGAATGGTCTTTAAGATAGCTTTTTATTAAATTTATAACAGGTTCAGAGAACCCGATGGAGTTCAAAATAGCAAATAAAATTGGATAACTAATGGTATCAAAAGCCTTGGAGAAATCTATAAGTATTGAAGCAGTCGTGTTACCTATATCAGCAGCTTCGAAAATATAATAATAATATATCTTTATTCACACTTAATTATAATACGATAATACAATACTATATCCCATAATAGTGTGTAAGAGCGGAATTCAGTCGCCCCTATCCAAGGATACTGGTGACTGCATAGAAAGTTTCATTTCTCATTTTTCGAAATTCATTGGTACTTTTTAGTTGAATTTTTAGCGTTCTTCAACTGGACAAAAACAAATTTATTGTTTTTATTTTTGAATATTTTTGTATATTTATCAGGTATTTAGTAATGTACTTTTATCTTGAAAATGGTGTTTGCTAACTTATCAAGTATGTATTATTTATGCAGAAAATTATATTGTCTCTATACATTTTCTCTCTTTTAATTGATAAATGATATTATTATTATCATTATTATAATCACAATATGAAATGACAGGGTTCACTGCTGTCAACTGTGAGATCTATTTTGAGAAAATAATTGCAGAAATATCACATACTGAAAACAAAATCTTGGCAACAGGTGAAAAAATAAGTAACAGAAAATCCACCTTTGTTGGGACCCATTTGAAAAATTCGCATCACCCTCGTAACAACGTAACGAACAGAAAAATGGACCGGGGCTTACCTAGATAAGTGCTGTTGGTTAATATCCAAAAGACCTTAAGAGGGTCGACCATCACACCACGATCACTCACATTATATCCCTTATTATTTTGGTAAAACACACGCGCGCGAACGTGGCAAACGATGAACTGGTGAAAATGCTCCGGTGATTCTCCGGAATGAAAGAGCGGGACATCGGGACCTGCGCGAGATATCCATGCTCCATCGGGACCAGAAAACCATTAATTATTAATTGCTAAATTAAGAAAAAGCACCGGTAATAATTTGCGGAAACCTATTTTGTCCTATTCGTTAAAGGACTATTCGATCGCTTAATAAAATTTCCATCGAGCTGAATTGGGTTTGTGATTTTTCGGGAGGTTTCCGACCGAATAAATGGTAATTTCAGGAAAAAAACTGTTTGTTCACTTGGACAAGTGTTGGGTAATATCACTGGAGTTTTTTCCTAACACCAAACTGTTATTTTAACACCTCCACACGTATTTCAATCACCAAGTGATCATCTTCAAGAGGAAACTCAAGCTGTTTATTCTACTTCTTGAAGATGATAACCTGGTGATAGAAACACGTGAGAATCAGTTGCACACTGCTGCAAAGCCCACTCAGCAAACACACGTCGTTGTCTGACCCAGTCCCTGGCTCAGTTGAATTTTGTACAGGTGCAGCTCCAAGTCACGACGTAAAATTCGCCTAGTTGTGTTCTGCGAAAGACAGAGTCCTGAAAACTATTTTGGCAGATGTAGCTTTAACAAAACGACCGTCATCAATTGTTAGAATTCGGAAGTCCCTCTTAATAGGCCCTACATATTGTTGAGACTGAACAAACTATTTGCAAAGAATACGCTGATCATATTCGGAGATCAGAAAAGTCTTGTGTCGCTCGACAATTTTTCCTGAGAGTATTCTGTTCAAATTTTAAAAAGTTCTGAATTTTGATGATTTTTTAAGTTTTTGGACCAACTCTTTGCTCGTCGATTGATAATTTTGAGGCAATCAATTGATGAACTTCATGGGAGTAACTGAGGTGAACGTAATTGATTCTGTGATAAATTCCAATATTTTTAAAAATTTGAATGCAAATTACAAAATATAGGAATCATGAATGAAGAATTTTTTATGGCCAACAATGAGTTTTCTGCAAGTTCTTCCAATCTTTACAATTTTTAGTTCTGCCGATTATAAACAAGATCATAGTTTCCTAACTCGGGTTCCAAAGTAATAGAAATAGTAACAAAATATTTTTATTTTTTGTAATTAACAATATTCCACAATTCGGTTTCGTGAAAAGCTAATTTTTCTTCAATATTTCCCCTACCATCAACACCAGCAAAATATTATAGAATTCAATGGTGTCTATGAAAATACTCCAAACATTTTTAAACATGACAGACAAACGGATAAATAATTATTTCATGGAAAATATTTATTTCATGCTTGTCATTCTCTCCGACGCATATACAACCTAAAGGTGATAGTTTAGAAATAGCAGAGTGTAGCACAAGAACAATGAACAATAATAAATATAATTTTTGAAGAACATCGTACTGAAAAGTTGAAAAAATAGGCTTAAAACAATAACGAACGAAAAATAGTAGTATTATTGTGAAAATAGCGACGGGGCCTGATATACAAAAATATGGCACAAAACGCCCACGCTTTTTTCACAATAATACTAGTATTTTTCATTCGTTATTGTTTTGAGCTTATTTAAAAAAATATTTTAAAATTTTTAGTTGGATGTTCTTTCTATTTTTTTCCACCATATTTATTTTCACTTTTTAGTCCGATTTATTGTCAAAAATAATTTTCTTATAAGTTCTAGTCACTAACAGACGGCGCACGAATGTAAAATTCCTCCCAAACAACATAATAAAGTTTGATGTCTCAAATTCTATAGTAATACTGCGATGTAGTAAGTCTCCAACAGAGGGACACTTGTAAAATTTGTTTCGAAGTAAAGAGAGAATTTGAAGTAATAATTTCAAAAACAATTTAGTCTTGATGTTTCGATTTGAAGTTTTATTCAAAATAATAATGGACTGAAAATATTTATTCAGTGAATAATTTTATTTTTCGAATCAATCTTTTGATTTGATATGTATGTCAATCATCTTAATTCCGATTTTTCAATTTTTTGAAATAACTGAGTAACTGAATTTTTAGGTGTACCATTTACGATAAAGTTCTCATTGTTGAAATCCATATTCTGGTTTGCTTTCAAATAATTCAATTAGATTTTAAAATGTATCTTCCGTTTCGATCTAAACTTTTTTCTGTATTGAA
This sequence comes from Leptinotarsa texana, assembly GCA_015342105.1. Lineage (NCBI taxonomy): Eukaryota > Metazoa > Arthropoda > Insecta > Coleoptera > Chrysomelidae > Leptinotarsa > Leptinotarsa texana. The sequence continues at coordinate 6,606 of WOGN01000392.1, forward strand.
TCACGGGTAATTGTGAATTTTTAAATATTTCAGCTGTACTTCAAAATTTCGCTAACACTTAAAATTCTGAAAATATATTTTTTACTTTGATTTTCTTTTGAACAACCTATCAAGGAGGTTACGTATAGCGGTATCTGCCCGCGAATAGCTAAAGCAATAATTGATAGTTACGTACAGCGCCATCTGCCCGCAAACAGATCAAGCAATAATTGATAGTTACGTACAGCGCCATCTGCCCGCGAAAAGATCAAGCAATAATGCCGATAATTGTGACAATACAGATCCCGAGCTTGAGAGTTACAGACAAACATATATACAAACAAACATACATTCATACATTCAGGTAAAGCTAATATAAAGCGTGTAAAAAAGTTACCATTCCAAATATTCATGAACAATTTTGTTAACGTTGAAAATGCTTTATTGATTTACCGGAATGAATGAATGTTTCTTGATGAAAATATACGAAGTGGTGATCAGGAATCTTATCTAGATGAATTCTTGCTGATATTTAAAATGAATTTTGTTAATATGTTAAATTATCAAAGACTGTTACATTTTTGAAAAGTATTTATTCAGTTTTCTGTATATTAGACAGGCGGCGAGCATATATGCGTTTAATTTTCTCACCAGAAAATCAAACTTCACGGAAATTGAAAAAAATTGGTCACTGATGGTCCGGTTCACTAGTGTTATCTACAAGAAAACATTATGCCAAGAATTTCTTCATTTTTCAGATATATTGGACGAATGTCATCAAGCTGCGATTATTTTTTAATTGACCCTCCAATCCACCTACCCCAATCTCCAACTTTCTGGTTCAATTCATAGTCGGCTGTATCCTCTCAGTCTTCCTTTCCTTGACAGTTTTAATTCTCATTCGATAATGTAATATCATTCTATAATGTAATTCTTTGTATTCAAAACAATCAATCATCTCAGACTAATTGAATTTATGACTCTTAAATTTCAATGAAAGATGTAAAATTAATGTTGTTTCAGATCATATCCGCAGAAGTGTATATTTTGAGGGAGTTCAGAAACTTCACAATACATAAGGGAATTGAGGCAGGTAACCGCTGGTCTGATGGGGTTCTAACTCTGAACATAAATCAATAAAAAAATATGAATGTTTCACAAAATTGATTTTCATCAACACGCTTCTCTACGGCAGTCTTTCTTTCCATTTAGTAGAAGTTAAAAGCGTTGAGTATTCAGTCCAATCAAATTTGTCGCCAAATTTTGTTTTTTCGTTTTAGAAATATTGATTTTGATATTCATACCCTTCATTCAAAAAAGTTTTCAGTTTAGTGACCTGAAGATGAACATTCAAGTATCACTTGTATCAACGAAACTGTGTACTGAAATATCATGAATACTATAGTCAAAAATGTTATTTTCAGAAAATTTAAATTTGTAGTAGCTCAAATTATATTTTGTCTTCATTAAATAACAATTTGTTTCTAAAGATAACTTTCATTCAGTTTTTTTCGTAAATCTTCCGTCCGTACCTCATTTCACAATCAATTTGAACGAGGCTTATGAACTTTGTGAGACCCCATTTTGAAGAAAATTTCAATGCATCAAGTCGTTACTGTTCACTTTTTTTGCAAAATAGCCTTCGTGATTACGTAATCGAGATGAAATGTTTTTCAAACTTGCGCCAGCAGACTTGAAATTCTTGTAGTTGAAAATATGATTATTGTTTCAAAATTTTAGAACTTATGGGCTCATGAAGAACTCTTTTTTAGATGGAGTCGAAGTCTATCATCTCTGCAAATTTTATTTTATAGGAAGGCTACTCCCTTCTGAAAACATCCAGTGGCTAGATAAATAAGCTTTTGGACTTGCAGAACAGAACTGTGAAACTGTTGTATGTCAAAAAATCTACTGACTCAGGTCATCGTTACTTGCAGAATGAAAAAATTGAACAATTATATCTATATATATATATTTCAAATTTTGAATCACACAGTGATAAATTTCCTGGAAACCAAAGGCATTACAGAAAACGGCTCAGGCGAAGGTCACTGGCTTAGAAAGACGGGTTTTTTTGTCTATCTGTGGTGCCATCAGTACCACATCGTCAGCGACCATGGAGATCCTTGTAGGTCTACCAACTTTCCACACTTTTCTGAAGAGAGAGGCATCTTAATTGGGAGCATTGTCAAAAATGGTTCTACAAAATAGAAAAACTTAATAAATTGTCTCTGGTCTGGATTTCTGACCACATTGGCATGTAAGGCAATGAGACTGCTGACTCCTTTGTAAAGGAGGGGGATTCAAGCAGCTTTATCGGACCAGAGTTTGTCATTGCATTCACTTTAGGCTTTGCCAAATGAAGATTGAACACCAGGATTGCAAGAAGATTCATGTAATTCTGGCAGAATCTTCCAGGATTGGCTTACTCCAAGGCGTTTATTCACCCTTCGAAGTTTGATACCAAACAGTTGTTGGACTACAGTGGGAATGAACTACGATGTCAAATATGCTTTCTCACAGGTCTTTGCTCCGCTTCGGACCGAATCAGATTTTCATCTCACCTGAAAGATCACTCAAATTATAAAAAAAAACTACCTTAATCCATTGAAAAATATCAAATCCCAGTACGTTCACGAATAATGTGAAAAATTCATCCTTCAGATGAATATTACTTTTCAAATCGAAATCATAGTTATTATTATTAGCTTTCCTACTCATATGACACCTATTTCAACTCATAAGTCTATTGTCTCATATGTGTATGTATTACATATTGAGATATTTTCACTTTTTCATTTGATGGTTGACCATATTTATACTTTCATTCAAGGCCCCGGAAGAAATATAATTATTTTTATAATTATCATAAGATATTTCAGATTCACAGTGATAATGGATGGGATACAATAACTGTATAAAATACAAAAATACTTTTTTTTGGGAAAGAAAATTTTTGGTTCCTACTACTCCATCTTGATACAAAAAAAAGGAAGAGGGAATCTTCCAAAGAAAGAAAGGAAGTAATCAATTTAAAAATAAGTAACTCTTTACATGGATGTGTAGATCATGCAAAGAAGTAACTTTCAGACACAAATTGGGAGACAGTCCTCCTGAAACAGCTACTTTCATATAAACATCGAATACACGAAAGAAAAATTTTTTTTGAAACGAATACTTGTATATGAACACTGAATCATACAAAAATTACTTTTCTCTACTCAGTTTGTATTCCACACATTTGTTATGGAATAAAATCAGATATCATTCACAGGCGTTCTACTTTGAATGAATGGTAACAAATCGCACTTACATGGAACACTGTCATCCTCACTGGTATACATCGATGTTTCGCCGTAAGATACTTTTCTCGAGGCTCTTCAGTACCAAATTGGATAACCTATAGAAAATACACAATTCATTCATGAATTACGATTTTCAATGTCACGGAATAAGTTTGATCTACTTATATCATTGAATACATCGTAATGACATTCATTCACCTATTTTATTCAATCACTCCTGAAAATATAACCTCTTCAATTCAAATAATATTCCTCTTGGCTGGGATTATATCAAATAGGTGAATGAATGTCATTACGATGTCATCGATGACATAAGTAGATCAAACTTATTCCGTGACATTAAAAATCGTAATTCATGAATGAAATTTGTGTATTTTCTATAATGTTATCCAATTTGGTACCGAAGAGCCAGTGAGGATGACCAGTGAGGATGACCAGTGAGGATGACAGTGTTCCATGTAAGTGCAATTTGTTACCATTCATTTAAAGTAGAACTTCTGTGAATTACTTATTTTCAAATTGATTACTTCCTTCCTTTCTTTGGAACATTCCCATATCTTTTTTGTATCAAGATGGAGTAGTTGAAAACCAAAAACTTTCTTACTCAAAAAACTATAACCCCTTCAACACGAAAATACTGTATTAGAACTTTAATGAAATGAACAAAAAACCCTTCAATGTCTGATTATCATAAAATAAACAAGTCATCAATCACACATACTATATTAGAAAGTAAATTCCGTTTTAGGAAAACCTCATCGCTGAAAATTTGTATAATTCACAAATATATTCTTTCTCTTGAAAGGATCCATGAAAATGGAAAATAGGTACCTACATAAAATAAAGATGTGGAAAAATAGATTTATGTAGCAAATTTTACTTGAGCTGAATTTTAGTATTTATAGGAATTCAAACAAGTTGAAATTTGAGAAATAAAGTTAGATTTTTACATCAATTACTTGTTTTCACCTATTCACACAAAAACAGTTCAGCTGTTGGTTGCCTAGTTATATACCAACTAACCTCCACAAATATAATTTGCTTATGTACCGAATGCAAATTCGAAAGAACAAAACTTCCAGCACTTTGAACTAAAAGTAAGCAAATATATCGTCCCATGGAACACTATCATTGTGATCATTTTCCACAGAAACGGCTTGCTTTTAACACGTATGGAATATAAAACTGAATTTGATAATAAATTTTACCTAAATTCCCATAATTTATCTCACCGTGCCGCAGCTTCTGTAAAGATAGAAGTTTCCTCTCGGTTGGGATGTAACTCGTGATGAATTCTTTCGAAGTTACAGCTCGCTCAGAAAGCCGAGTGAATCTGAACTATTTTTCATTGCAACTATAACGACGGAAAATAAGGAAACACAGACACATACGTGTACACAAACGAATCTGAAGGTTCGAATATAATGAATTGAGTTGAAAAACTGAAAAATTGAATTCACTGACTGAATGGCTACAATCTTCAAGTGGAAGTTGTCCTTTGAAACATCTGAAACTTGATATATGGTTTGATATCAATAGTAATTGATAGTAATAACGAATAATTGAGAATATTAATAGTTCCGATTTTCACTGCCTGAAAAGTGTTACCAGATTTCGGATCTAGAAAAGAATAAATGAAATGTAAGTTACACATGAAAGTAAGTTACACGGATTCAAGGGAAAGTTCAAAGAAGCAGCAAACAGTCTTCATAAGAGAACATCCATTGTCATCAGCATTTTCCTTTCTATATTTGAGGTCTGGTTGACTTTCTTGAGGACCGCCTGCAATGGATCCCTCTTGGATAATCTCAGGCTGCAGCTATCCAAGATTTTTCTGTTTTTCAAATGGTTCAACATTGTCATGTCTACCGTAATGTATGTAGGCCTTTTCCTTGCGCCTGTCTTGCAGGAAGGACAAAACAGGAAGCAAATAAACCTAGGTTCTAGTGGACCAATAAGAAGACCAAAACACTATCAATACAATCAGCAATCATTAGCTAACCATCATTCTGGCTATCTAATGTTGAATATTGAATAAGATATCAATAAGTTCAACATAGTATATTTTCCGGCCATTTGATTTCACTCAAAACTTGGTTTGTATTTTTCTGTTACACCATTAGTTTTTATCGAAACTTCAATTGAATCTTTCCAAGACGTCAGTACGATTTTCACAATTTTGACTGTGAACACCAAAAAAAAATTGAGCAGAACGAAAAAAAAATCCATATCCATGAACTAACTGTAATGAATAAAGATGAATATTCGAAAATTACTGTTCAGTAGCTGTCGTCGAATCGCTAAAGTTTCACTCTTGAGTTGAATACCTGACTTTTCTTCAATTCTCCACGGGCGGACAATCCAAAGTTTCGAGGTAGAACAAGAAATGCTTCATTAAGCTGTCAAGTTAATCAACGTTCAAGTTCTTTTTTAAATACCAAAGTCATTATCGAAATTATCCACCGCAATTAAAAAACGAATTTGGGTACATTTATAACTGGAAAAGGAAACGAGATGAATAAATGATGAATCTCAGATATAAGATGTGCACTCCGTGGAAACGATTTGGAATGCCCTTAGGTAATTTTCGAGATAGAACTTGAAGCTCGTTAATAGGAAAGATACGTTTTCTCGACAATTCATGACAAAGTTTTGAACAGAATCAGCGCAAAAATATGACTATTAATGAAAAATAAATTAGAAACTGTGCAGTTGAATGAAATATCTCAATGGAATCGAGTGGAACAAAGAGGTAGTTTAATGAAAAACTGCTCTGGCAGTGCTTTTTGCAAAATGAACTGAAATAGCTGAGAGGAATAGACACAACTACGTAAATGTCAGGTTCCTTCAAAAGCTTTGTCTGTATTAATGTCATGCGGTTTTGTAGCTCCATATCTTGATGAATATACATTCTATTTTGTTGTGAGGTACATTGATCGATAGAGAATTTTGTACTCTACAAATGATTATTTTAATTTTTTTCCAAATTGTTATTTTTTGGCTTTTCTCAGCTTATTATGCTATCGTTAGGCGATTTTCGGAAAATTTTTCTCTTCGAATTCAAATTGAACCAAAGCGCTGCAGAAACAGCCAGAAAAATTAATCAGGCATATGACAATGTTATTGAACTCACTGTTCAAAGACACAAATACAAATTCATTCAGTCATTTCATAATTGTCATTTTTACAATTTATATTCTATCACTAGCACGGTAATGCTAGAACACTTGAGAATGGTATAAAAATCAAAACCTTGGTCGTATTAATATCAATACATTAAGTAAGTGAAAATTAGACAAATTATTTTATTCCTATATCTGATATACATTGCGATATTACTGTATGAAGTAGACTCATGAAAACAGACAGAACTTCTAAAAAAACCTAAAATTTTTCGAATGGAAATATATTGAACCTTCTGATAGGCTACAGAAAGTGTGCCTTGAATTATGAGTATCATGAAATGTTCTTTTATGGGTTCATTCAACATATGCTCATCACAACAGTTATCACTCTATTGTTCATTAAAATATGAGAGTTTAAATAATTTTTGTTATAATATGTGTATACATTATCCTCAGTTGAAGTGATGCAATGAAAACTTCTACCTCATGCGAATTTTCAAATTATCAATTATCTCAACACACAGACTTCAATATCGTATATATGACAAGAATGAGTTGACTCGTAGTTCTCATCCAAAACTTATATTGGCCAAACAGGGAGAACTATTTCCCAACAAATAAAAGAACATATGGAGACCAATTTCGATGAATACACATATCATAATCAAAAATTATTTGAACTCTCATATTTCAATGAACAATACAGTGGTAACTATTGTGATGAACATATTTCCAGATCATCTTCTGTCAGAGATGCATGAGTTCAACCATGACGATAACGTAAAACATTTAGAACAGGAACGTTTCAAACTCGATCGTTTGAAATATTTTCAAACTGATTGATTTGAGAATTTACTTAATGAACAAAAAGAACTGAAATTTTTCTCTGTGTTGCATCTTTTTTCTGATGTGGAAATCAGTAATTATTTTATCACACATCTATTAATTTTCGACAAGTTTATGCATAAACTCAGATGAAATTATTAGTCAATACGTACGTAGATGGTCTTATGATTAAAATTGTTACATAAAGCACTATTATGTAAAATTTAATCCGCATGAATACGTCTGAGGAAGCTTTTGCGGTTTTGAAAACTGTCTTCTGAAAATTTCAGTTCAGTTTCAGTCAGACTAACTGCACAGTTCGCTGAAAAACCGCTTTCGAGGACTAGGAGTCTACGACTGACATTTCTGATTCTTTGGGAAAAATGGAGTGCATTCAAAATTGTATTTACCGTGTTCTGAAGCAAACATTCGGTTGAAATTCGATTCGCCCTCGTAAATGAAGGTATTGCGAGAGTTGGGCTTGACATATCGGACATATTGATTCATGACCACTGAGATGGACGAAATGAATTTCATTCGGCGATCTCGGCTACGATTTTCTACATGACATCTGAAAATGATGCGAACTGAATACGCGATAATCCTATGGAAAATGCGAGTTTCGTTCTCCAGAATTTATGTCAGTATTCAATCAATCCACAATCCTCATATACATTGGAGTCGGAGATGTGATAATTCGTAGGGCTGTCATGTTGATGTATGATATTTCAAGTTCTTCTCTGTTTCCATGTCAGACTCATTGTTATAGAAAATTAGGTTCATATCATTTCAGTTGCTCTGCACAAATTGGAAAATTGATTCAAGAGAAGGTAAGCCGCAAAATCTTAGTTGATCTCTGGTTAATATATGTAAATCACTTGAATGAAATGAATAAAAACACTTTTGTCTAAAAACCACAATCGGTTTCGAATTTGACCCAATTATCAAGTAAAAAACTGAAATCTGAATTTTGAAATATTGGTTTCATTAGAATTTTCAGGTATGCTGCAAGGACAGGTATTTGAGAGACAGGTAGTTGGGCGAACCAAGATGCCAACTGAAAATTTCACCCTGAAAATTCCAGGGGTTGTTAAACTCATGAATTCAAGAGAGGAGACCTACATAATACGAGTTGCTCATTTAGGGGTATATGTTTCTGGTTTTTAATTGATTTGTAAATTTCCATAGCCTCCAACAAATCATTCTTTCCTTTTATTACATATGTGTAGGGTTATCTTCATTTACCTTGTGGTTTGATTCTTGAAGGTGTTCGAACATTGCAGATTTTTTGTCCAAACAAACGTGTTCACGTCAAAATTTCTACCGGTTTGGCCTGTATATACTGGAGAGCATTCGCCACATTCTATTTTATATATACCTGATAGATATCTTAGAAGTTAAGCTCCTTGTTTTGTTCGATTTCTCCTTTGAACTTAATTTTGTTATGCAGCCTATTGAGAAAGTTCAAATATTGATTAATCTGTCTGAACCATCAAAACTAACCAGTACGTCATCAACATATCTGAACCAAAACACAATGTGTTTATGTGAAAGGGGGTTATTAAGGATACGGATGTTTTCTGGTGTGTCCATGAAAATGTCTGCCAGAATGGGACTCAATGGTGAGCCCATAGGGAGACCTGAGTTTTGTAGGTAAGAGTTATAATTTTATTTGAAGAAATTTTGTTTCAGGCATATATCAGGGAGATTGCAAAATTCGGTAGTTGACTCTTATCTAATATGTATTTCACGAGGGGAAGATATTCGTCTGTTGTGGGATGTTGGGAAACATGTTTTTTACGTCGAACGATATTAGTTTGATGATATTTTTGATATTCAGATTTGATAGTTTATCAGCTAGGTCTACTGAATTTGGAACTGTGTTTGAAGAATTAAATTTTGTGAGGTCTCTTAATCTTGAATTTTGAAAATTGACGTAACTTCCTGGTTGGAACATCTATATATGATACCACAGGTCTGGCTGGATGTCCGTCTTTGTGGAATTTGATTAATCCATACAATATATACATACAATTCATGCATATCTTCTTTTTTATATCCCATGGTGTGGAAAACAGCATTTTTGATTTCTCCATGGCCTTCTTAGCACATTTTGGTGGGATTATTTCTTAAAATGGTAATATCTAATGTATCCACCACTTTTTGCATTTTCGAAAAGTACTCTTTTTCTTCTAGACTTACTATGCTGTCTCCTTCATCCACTTGGTAAAAATGAGTTTGTTGTGGGTTCTTTTCTCCGTCAAGTCCTTCAGAGTGTCTTTGATATTCCTGGGATAGCTGGGTGATTGAGTATTCTTAATGATTTTTGCTACTTCATTTGTGAAGGAGATTATCCAGTTATTTGGCGTTGTTTGCTAGTTCAGCTTGTACCACTGTGATATCTTTCCTGTTCCTGTTGTCTGTGAGGGCGAATTTTAGCCTTTTTTCTAGCAATTCCATTTCTTCATTATTGAAATCGGTATTAGTTAGGCTGATCCGAATATTGAATGTTTTGTTCTTTCGTCGTTGGTTTTTGTTTATTGAGGAGTACTTGTCTTGAACTAATTTCAGGTGAAGTTTTGAGTTATCTGGCGCTTTACAGATTCCTTTAATTTCTTCCTTCAAGCATGATTCTTGAATTTTTGGTTGTATCCTGGATGTCGTTACGTTACCGGTGCAGAACTTGAATTTTATTCAGTTAGGTATGATATTCTTTTTCACACACTCCTTACCAAACATCAGGTTTATAGATATTTCAGTTGTAGTCTATAATACATTGTCATTAGTGTTGAAAAGTAAAGCATGGTAAACATGTTCGGATATAATAAACAACGGTTTATTTATTGTTGTTGTCTTTCTTTTGTAGAAACCGACCAGTCCGACCAAAACTTGAGCCAAAGGGTTGTATATTAGCGATTTTCTGTCGAGACTTAGATTTTCTGACCAATTTTTTTTTTTCAAGTTTTTCGACTCCGTCCGAAATCTACTTTGACAAAGGACGATTTATGGAAGAAAAAAATATATAACCGCGTACTCTCCAAAATCAGAAATGGTAAAATTTATTACAAATTCAAAAAAGCATTCGAGGAATTTCACAGTGAAACTGCTGCTGTGATTTTATTTTAGATATAATTTTATCCTCAGTATGTACTATTTCATTTGCTATGATTTTTTTATATACATACACATTTTATTTATCTATATTTGACTTATGTATATTTATTCAAATGATTAATATAAGACTGCTCTACTTTTGTAAATCTTTTGAATATTTAAAAAACCACTCTCTAACATTTCATGTTAGTTCATCATCATGTTAGTTCAAAAGAGTCGAAATACCCACCAGTCAATTGGTATCGTGCATCCACTTCCAAACAAGTACTTGTTTAGAGGAAATCGCAAACAAAACATTCCGTGAGAGAATTATCACTTGTTTTGCCAGCGGATGTAAATCTGCGTCCTACTAAAGTAGTGTATATATAGATTTTGTCTCTTCACGTAGCAGTTCTTTAACTCGATAACATACTGAAACAGGGATAAATTGGTAGATTCCGACCTTTTTATTTCAACGTATCACTGTTTTCCTTCCGTGTTTCAAATTGAATGATTTACTGGGAAAACTCGATTTTTTTTCTGAACCCACGACTAGTTATTTAGGTGAACTTTCGAAGTGTTTTGTCAAGTGTTTTGAACAAAATTTCAGAAACTTTCCGGATAAAACCGAGTTTTTGTACAGCAAAATGATATTTTTGTTGATTATACATTTTTATGAAACATCTAATGCAAAAAATACACGGAATAGTTGTGTGTATTAAATGAATATAGTTTAAAAAACTGAAAACTTTTTTGTTCGATGTTCTTTAAAAGCGTGATTTTAGTTTTTTGAACTACATTTATATTTAATTTTTTAGTTTAGTATGCTATAAAAGCGTGTTACAAATGAGGCAACAGGCGCGCGTATTAATGAAAAAATTACTTTTTTCAAATGAAGAAATACATGTGAAGTGAGTTCGAATTATATCAAGGAGGTTACGAATAGCTCCATCTGCCCGCAAATAGATCAAGTAATAAAGTCGATGTAGCAAGGATGTTACGTACAGCGCCATCTGGCCGCAAATATATTATGCAATAATGTCCATATATCAAGAAGGTTACGTACAGCGTCATCTACTCGTGAATAGATCAAGCAATAATGTCAATAATTCTGTCAAATACAGATCCCGAGCTTCAGAGTTACAAGCTAACAAACATACTTACATACTCACATGTGAAGCTAATAAAAGCGTATTAAAAAGATCTATTTTCAATATCTCATGAAAGTTGGAAATTGTGACACTTGAATTTTTCACTGTAGTTTTCGATAATCAGACCCACTTCTATTCACTTTATTGAAATGTAAACAATTTTCATACTATAGTATCATTGTTATTCCTAGAGCTAGAGCCTTCGACATAATCAGTCATAAATTAGTAATTTTATTGCCTTATTATATAGGACTTGCCAAAAATTTAACTGAATATTTGAAGAATTATTAAGGGAGTTGTAGGTCAAGAATATGTTCTGATAGAGAAATCTCTGAATATTTGAGTCTCAAGTCGAGTATACAACAGGGCTTCATTTCAGGTCCTGTACTTTCCAGTATTCATACAAACAAAACAGGTGCTTCTGATAAAATTTCCCAGAAAAGTTACATAATGTATGAAATTGATTCGCTAACCAACTTTATTTTTGTCGTAAAGTGAATGATGAACATTTCAAAATCTTATTAGAATAAACTTTAGTGAATTTTGGGTACACCTGAACGGTGTTGGATACAGAATTATTGAGATACTATAAAACTGGTTGCTACAAAAGTGTGCAAATTATTGATTTCTCATCAAAAAATACTGAAAGCGATACATTTTTGTATAACTAGTGTCCGAACTGTACATGCATGTATCATCATCAACCTTGGTTATATAGGTTGAAACACAACTTGGCAACTTAATTTGGAATCTGAAAAGATATATTTGAAATAATATCAGGGTCCTCATCAGGTCATGGAGCTCACAAAGAAATTGTGGTGAAGTTGTTTTGAAATTATAAACTTGTTTCAACTCATCGAAAAGTTACGAAAATTGAGAGCAGAATGAAGAATTTATTGAAAAGTTTCAGCAATGTAATTTCGAGACGAAAGATAGAATAATCAGACAAGCAAGACATTACATCAGTCGTCCAATCATGAATTTTGAAACTTCCTATGCTCAGAGATAATACAAATTAATGACCTGGAATGAATATAAAACTTCAAAGCGACTGAAAAATACTGAAAATGAAATGAATTTCGTACTTTGATATAGTTGTACCAATTTTTACAAAATTTCACATGCATCACAAGTGCAATCCTACTTTACACTATACTGGAAAGTCCTAGCTTAAATTTGGTACGTAGGTGCTGCTTAGGTCTTAGATGCACACTAAGAACAGATTTTCGAATATTCTAGCTAGGGCGTCCCCCTGGAGGTAACAGGGGCCCCTTCACATATAGAAATTAACTTTTTATCAGTTTATTCGTACCGCTGTATTTTCGGAGGCTGACATTTTGTACGTAGGTACAGTCTAATAAATAAGTTCTCTTTATGGAAAAGCACAAGCCTTACAGCATGATTCTTAACACGTTCTGAAAGTTTTTAGAAAGTGTACTCCGAGATGCATTGAAATACATCGAAACCATCGGTAGCCAACCTTTTTCGAAGTTCCAAGTGGTCAAAATGGAATGTTTGGGTTTTCATGGAGGCAGTACCATTTTTGGGTATGATCTATCAGCCATGTGTGAACAATGTTTCGAAAAAGGTGTAATTTACGTTTCATGGAGCAATACATTTTCCTTTGGAGTGTAGATCAAGATAGCGTTTCTTTCTTCTGAGAAAGAATCAGCTGTTCTGAAACGCCAAATTGCTGAATACGAAGAAATGAGACAAATATGTTGTTGAAGCAGAACAATATATTTGATGTCAAGTCTTCTCCAATATAAAAGAAACGGGCCAAGGAGCACCGGCGTTCACCTTAAAGGTATCCGATTGATGCTAAGTCATAACATCTAAAATCCATTACTGAGCCATCATACCAGAAACGATGGAAGGAACAATCATCTTCCCATGGTGGAGTAGAAATGATCTTGAAGATCTTTTCATTCAGTGCCAAACTTGTTGCAGTTCAGGTTGATCTTCAACACTCATTGGTGTAACTTGCCCAACCTGGAATGAAGTTTCGTATAGATGAACCCAATTGGGACTTCAAAGTGATTGTAGAGTTCAAAATTCATCAGTAGATGTAGCTCTTAGAAGACTATCAGAGTTTTCGCTGGCTCGTCTCTCAACTGAAAGCATCAAGTATAAAATTAAAAGAAAGAATGATAGTGTTGGCGAGTGAAGAAACTTATTTTTTGTATTGTGTGTGTGTGTGTGTGTGTAATGATTTGCATTCAACAGTTTTTCTTTTGGTGATATTTTATTCCATCAATCAGACTATATGTAGGGAAAAATCCTGAGAATTTTAATCAAATTTCAGAGATACGGAAAATTTATTCAAAACTGGAGATTCAAGATTTTATTTCAACAAAAACCTCTTGCTGTTGAGTTCATTGACATATGAACAGACAAGTGAATATGTATCTATGTATTCGTGAAAATAAAAATTGTCAATCCACGTGCATTTCATGTTATGAATATACCACAGACCCAGAGGACAGTTACATTAACAATTCAATTCAATATAAATTCAGAGGTTCCTCAAACACATACTCAGTCAAGAAATGCAATCAACATTCTGTTCAACGACTAATTTGGTCGTGATGAGACAAGGCGGACCTTGCTTGCATACACAACTCGGGTTGCATCCAAAACACGTATGTCGGTTCGGAGAAACTAGAAATGAGAAGTTTCATTAAACAAGTTTCGTTATTAAAAATTGTATATGAGGATGTTCACCTAAATGAATCTGGATATGAATAAAACTAATACAAAATTAGTAGAGAGAATGACTTCCCTTACTCGACATTATGATGATCATCATAATTTTGAATGCTAGATATAAATAGTACCCTTGGATGAAAGTGAGTCACACCTCTTTTTTTTCTTGTGGACTGATTCAGTCTATTCGTAAACGATTCCTCATTATTCCACAACTTTGTGTGAGGGTGGCTACTAGAGAGTAGAGAGCCTAGCTTTCAGTGTAGGCCGCCAGCTTTTGAACAGTGAAGAAGGGCGTGGGTAACATGGAGGGAGAGCGTCACCCGTTTTATTAACCCTGGAGTTTACACTGGGTACAAAAAAAAACGGGAAATATACTCTAAACGGTAACCAATTGAATCAAACTTGAACCCAGTCAAAATATTTATAATTCCTTTCCCTAAAATCTACACCTTTCTCAGTCGGTTCCACACATGTCAAGAAATCCTCTGATTTATCTGCCAATTTAAATGTTTTATCAACTGTTAATATAGGACTCCCTGCACAATAGTGGCAGTAATCCATGAGATCCTGAGGCCACAAAGTGTCAAATGTGAGAAGTTATTACTTTTCTGATTGTAAACAATGCCAACATGTTCATAAGATATAAATCATCTCACACCTAGAGCACAAATGTTTCAATTCTGAGGGAACTGTAATTAACCCAGGCTCCCCAAGGAAGAAAGAAGGGTGTTTCTTCAATACCTGAGATGTTGCTGTTTTGAAATGGATATAGTTATATTGCCAGCTCACAGTAGGTTGAGGAAATGAATTCATCTATATAGGTATATACGCATATACCCTATACTAATATTTTTCCCTTTTTGGGCAGGATTGAAGAACGTAAATTTTTGTTGAGATAATTAATAAAGTATCAAAAATATAGTCACTGGTGAGTTCTTTGTCCCTATCTTAATAACTAGGCTTATCTGTGCGTGTCTTTCCCTCGAGGTGAACAAGAATGGTCCTAGAGTTCCAAACTTAGGTCTGCAGTGTTCTGTCAGTACAACAATGGTGATCGGCTCAACAGCAGGTATCTACTAACTACTGCTACTACTGTGTTAGGCATTCATACAAAGAAGTTCAGTCTTACAGCAATATCAACACGAGAAAATGGCATTCAGATAAAAGGAGGCCCAAAATAAAACACTTCATATTAGATGGAAACGGTTCGAAGTGAGATCTAGGGTGATACTTCTGGACAGAATGATCATTCATGAATACCATCTCACCTTCGGTGTCGTGTGTTTACTTTTGCCCCAAGAATCCAAGATTCTAATCAGTAAGATTCCCCTCTCATTAAGAAATTTAATCCAACAAGTTAGTTCAATGTTTTACCAGCATTCAAATGTCAAGAAAAAAACATTTTCTATTCTTATAAAAGATGATCTTAATTTGTTAATCCGAAAAATCGACAAGTTTGGACATACATTCCAAAATTAACCAATGGCTACCGAAAGTATCACAAAAAAATTTAATCCCGGCGACAAGACATTTATGGAACCAAAGTAGTCAATTCACCATTCCCTCAGAGCACAGACTTCTTAGGGGATTTGAATATGCGTTCAAATATAATGAACGTGTTCGAATATATCCTTGTAAAGTTGTTTATAAGTGAATGGGAACTGAGCGAATGACGAGGTATTAAAATATCCCAAAATCTTCATGGAAGTATTCATTTCAGGTTTATCATCAAAACAGAACAAATGACAAAATGAAACCGAAACAAGTGAAATTACTGCCGCAGAGATGGGGGACTCAGTAGTGTTAAGATATCCAGAAGCTTCTTTTTCGTTCGGGACACAAGCACTAGAGATAAATTCTTAAGGCGCTCTGAGAACGGTGCCTGTGCAAAAGTAGCGATTCACACTATATTTGAATCGCTGGAGACTATAAATTCATTTGGGAAAACATTGTCAGGAAGTTCATTCCACAAATATGCAGTTCTCCAAATGATGAAAGAGTTCTTAAGAAGTGAAGTTCGAGGTGTACTGAGTTGAACCTCAAAACGATGAGCAGCCACAGTCCGTTGCATATTTCTGATATGTACAGCTCTTGGCTCTTGGCGAAATCAAATATGCCAAGTCAGTTGAACAACTCCCGTGAAAGTATCTATGAAAGAGAGACAAATCCCCAACATTTTTTCGATGTTCCAGATGAAACCGAAAGTATTTCTATAAGTCATGATAATAATTCAATTACTGATGAACTAAAAGTCGCAGAAACATTAGGAGAATATTTCTCGAATATTATAGATAAAAAAATTAAACTACATTTCAGAGGCCTCCTCTGATGGAAAATACAATGCCAAATGTCAACACGAAAAAGTTTTTTCTTACCAGCCACAGGGGTAGACGTAAAAAATATTATATTATGTGTGAACCAATTGCGCACCTAATAAACTTATGTATTTCTTTTGGAGGCTATCTTGATCTTCTTAAAATTGCATTATTGATTCCGATAATGAAAATTGGCGATTGCACTAACATATAGAATTATCGCCCCATATCGATTATCAGCATCTTCTCTGAAATCTTTGAATAGATTAGATCGCGCAGAATAAATGACTACCTGGAAAGATTCGACTTGATGACCAAGTGCACACATGGCTTTCGAAAAATTCATTCAACGGAAACAGCAACACTCAAATTGGTTCAACAAATCCATGATTCAATCAATGAGAGAAAAGTCATTGTCGGACTTTTTTTCGATTTAAGTTGACCTTTCGATACTCTGAGTATAGAAATAATTTCTAAAAAACTTTTCAGGTTCATTATTAATAGGCTCATCGTGTACTTCTTAACTAATCGATAATTTGAAGTGAAACAGCATAATACATTATCTAACGAAGGGATATTCTTGGTCAACTGATATTTTTACTGTATGTAAATGATCTTCTTGATAACATATGTTATGGTAATATGTACCTTTATGCAGATGATACGTATATCATTTTATCGAGTACAATACCCCCAAGTCAACACTGTACTGAAAGAATTCAGTGAGTAGTGTTTCGAAAATAGATTGGTTGTTACTGTCAATAATACTCTTTTTATAGAATTTGCATATTCTCCTCGGAGTCTACATAATTTTACCTTCAATTTTCTCAACGAATCTCTGAGATCAACAATTTATACAAATTTTTAAGAACAATGATTGATACCCTTTCCACATGGAGCGAACACATAGAGTTTATATCTGAGAAACCGAACCTATCGTATTACCTCATAAAATCACTGAAAAGTAAACTAAATACCAAATCTCTACTAACGGTTTATTACGCAAAATTTCACTCCTTAGTATGTTGCAACATTGCTGTCTGGGGATTAGCCCCTGAAACTGACAGAATATTCGTAAAACAAAAGGCACTGCTACCATTAATTTTTAACCTCCATTACAGAATGTCGTGTACAGTGATATTTTAAGAGAATAACGTATTAACTGTGGCAAGCATATTTATTTTAAAACTCTAACATATATTCATGGAAATGAAAGGCACCTTCGACCTACGATCGGAAGTACATGAATATAGTACTAGAAAAAACTATATGCTCACAACTCGAAAACATCTCTATATGTAATATGAACAGTGTAAAGATACTGCCACCAATTGCCTTCAAACAACAACTTAAGTCATTTTTATCGACAAATTGCTATTTGTAATTACTTTTTATATGTATGTAATCAAGATTTTATTTAACGTATCCCATCTATGTAATGTAGCACAAAAAATAAATGAATTCTATCTATGTATCAAGGTTGCGGGTGATGTTCGCGTCAGCAATCAGGCTCTGGAGCAGAGTCCATTACATGAGAACAATACTCCGAAGAAGGTCTGATTTGAGCTTTATAAAGCATCAAAAGTTACTGAGGTGCGTACAGTTTTCTGGTTTGGAACAGTGTTCCAAAATTTTGAGAGACAGCCTTTACAATTCCAGTTCCAAGACAAATTGGTGTCCATTCAGACCCCCAACAAACTCATCGAGGCAGAAAGCGGAATTGTCTGTCCTGACATTATTATATACGATTCGGAGACATTTATCTTTGTGGAGAAAACCGATGCCTAGGTTTTCGTGGCCTGGCTACTTTCCCTCATTAAGATAAGCAGCCGATGTCGTGGAATCTAGATGGAATTATTTACGAGACAAGTGTACTATCGTCAGCAAAGCAATATATTGGATTCTTGTTTTTTCATTAATCATTGATATACAATAAAAAGAGGGTTTAAGACCATATGGATCCCTGAGAAACACCAGCGTTAATGGTGATAGTATTCGAGAGATATCCATCGAAGGCCACTTTCAGGAAACGTTTTTTCCTAAAGCTGGAAAATCACACACAAAAATGATCAGAATAGCCATCGCATCGCCTATTAATCTTTGTTTCCGAAAGCCATATTGATGATCGCTCAAGATGTAGTCTTCCAAATATTCAAGGATATGGCGGTTTACAGCTCTCTCCATGATATGCTATCACTGATAGCACTGATCTATAGTTGTTTGGCAGACTGTTCAGCGAAACAAGTGCTGCGTTTTTTGTGAAACTGTTCAGTGAAAATTTCATAATGAAGTGTTTTTTGAACAATTTTAGGCTGGAAACCAGGATATTATCAGCTATAATATCCCAAGGACATTGATAACTAACGAAATAATTGTATCACAGTTTTCGAAAGCACCTTATTTGGTAACATCCCGACGCCGAAGGCGGAGGGATGTTACCTAAAATAACGTGCTTGAGAAAGTTGTGATAAAATTATGAGTTATTTATCAATGT
>WOGN01000393.1:5340-25600 GCA_015342105.1 Leptinotarsa texana
AAAATGGGTGTTCCGTTCGGGAACGTACCGCACGCTTTGCCCATTTTACGGTCGCCATTATCGTCCTACCGAGAGGATGATTCGCAATGTGATTGATAAATCTGAGTCCACCAACACCCGTACGTTGACGAAACACAAGAAGTCGACCTTTCGCAGAACACAACTTGTCGAATTTTTCATCGTTACTTGGGCCTGCATCTCTACAAAATTCAACTGAACCAGGAACTGAAGGTAAACGACGTGTGTTCGCTGAATGGGATCTGCAGCAGTCGGCAACTGACCCTAATTTCAATCGAAAATCATTTTCAGCGATAAGGGTCATTCCTCGATGAATGGGTACGTGAACGTCAGTAGGTCTTTCAAACGAATAAAAAAATGCTTTGTTTTTGGTTTGAAAGAGGTTGACATGTTTAATGGTGAATTTTACTAGCTCGGACTTTCTATGTCTAATCTCTGAAAGAACAATCAAAATTAAAATGAATAGCTAAAATATCAATTATATCAAGTAATAAAACGTAAAATAAAATTACAACAAAACGAATGAAATAATTGGTTAAGGCTTTCGCGGACGATATATTCAGTGTTACCATTCATTCGGCTTTGAAGGCCGCCGTAGTTTAGAATTGCGTTTGAACCGATGAGTCATCAGTCATCAGTGAATCATGAAGATGAATAAACCTCTGAAGAAGCCAGCCATTCGTGCTGGCGAAACGTTAGGATGCAGTTTCAAACTACGATGGCCTTTCAAACCCGAATGAAGATAGTAACACTAAATAAAATAATAATTTTCATCTTTTATTTTTTATATATTATTCGTTTTATTGTAATTTTATTTCATGTTTTATTGCTTAATATAATTGATATTTTATTTGTTGTTTCATCTATTTGTTGTTTCGGAAGTCCGATCCAGTAAAAAACCCTTGATTTCATTTAAATTTAAAGATGAGAGGCGCTTAATGGAATACCCTTTATTTACATGAGTAAATGCTATTTGGCATGTTCTATCGCACCTTTATGGTCCCCGATTGTGTCGTAGAAAATTTCGCCTCTACAATCCTTTCCATCTTTTCGATATGAAAAAGTTCTGAAGAAACAGCGCCGCTGGGTACATTTTTTCTTGAAACAACATTATTTGGCGTACCCTGTCGCATCCATATGGTTCTCAATTTTGTCGCGGAAAATTATATACCCTGCAACGCTTTCATCAGGAACTATAGGTTCTATAATACACGTTGAAACGTTGGATGCTGAAAATATCCTCAGCAGCGTCATTTTTCCGTAAGATATGATTTTTGCAATCAAAAAAATATGACTCCTGGAAAGCTAGCTGAACCACTTGACAAAATCGAGGACCATATATGTTTTATAGAATACGTTTTATGTGAAATTATTCTCAGCAGTGTTATTTTTTAGAAGATATGATTTTTTGGCCGAATACTTTCGTTTCGTGTGACCCAGCAGCCTTAATTGATTGATTTTGAATCGATTTTGATTTTTGAATCGAAACGATGTAAGGATTTTCAGGGGGTGTAATTTTCCGCGACAAAATCGAGGACCATATACACAATATGCCGAATAATTTCGTATCGTTTGAAAATATCCCTAGCAGCACTAATTTTCAGAAGATGTGACGTGTAAATAAACATGTTTTCATTGATTTACTAATGCGTATCTATCTATCGTTTTGGTATATGGAATTTTGCGGGAGGATTTTGGCTTACACTTCTTTTACCATTTTTCCTAATTTTCATCGGTTAAGGAATTATTGAAATCTAATACTACTAATACATATGTATCTCTGCCAACCAAAAAAACCCTCACATCAACTCACCCCAATGATAGCGTTCAATTCTGTCATGGTAACTTGTTTGGCCCTTTCCACAGCAGTAGCTACTTGTTGTTGGTGTTCTTGAGCCAGGAATGGGAGCACTTGGGCGATAATTGCGTTCAAGCGTTTTGCTATTTCAGTCTGTAACAATGAAAATGGTTATTATAATTATTAGTTTACACTTTCTAGATTGAATGACTGAATCTATGTACTTGTATTGATCATCATTACACCTCAATGAGGTCACCATAGTGGATATGAAACGGCGGCATTGTCATGAGAATCAAACGTTCAAGTATAATTTCAGCTCAATCAGTTGAGGTTAACTGATTCAAAATTCAGTTTCTAGATTTATTACACTTATATATTAACATGTCATGATAAATAAAAGTATGTATGTAATATAATAAAAAACGAGACAAAATCCAGCGACTGTTCGCAAAAGTATAATACTCTCTGGTATATAAAAAAATTATTTCTCATGAATATTCACATGGAATTCAGTTATGAATATGGCATTCATTCAGAGGTTCGAACTTCTTGAGGTAATTTGTATTAAATCAATTAAATTTGACTCTAAAGTTCCGTGTCACTTATTATACCACTTTTTTATGAAATGTTCCAGAATATATTGACAAATTCCAATACGTAAGGTATGAAATGGTATATTAAAATAATCTGTTATATTTATCAAAGTATCGAGGTTTCCAAAATCTTCGCAACTAGAACAATGATTCATTCCACTCAGATACGAGTTATTCGAGAAAATGCATTTTGAGGATTTTAATATTTTTTAGTCAGAGACAAGAGAAGTTCGGTGATAAAAAGTGGGAAATCAATAAATATTTTATTGGTTTTTTAAATATGGCCTTCCATAAAATCTACAAAATTTTCGGGTCCCTACCAAAATAATAAATAGTAATTACACGTAATGAGGTGGAAATATTGACAAAATAATGTTTATGTCAAAATGATTGAGGCTTTCGCGGCCGAAGTTTTCAATGTTACTATTTTTCGGGTTCGAAGGCCGTGAATTTTTGAAATTTCTTACTGACGTTTCGATGGCGCGAGTGGCTAACTTCTTCAGAGGTTTATACATATCCGATGACTTAAATTTTATTGTTTAAGTTTGAAAATGTCCATATAGGACGAAACTGCAGTAATGTTAGTTACAAATAAAACTGGTAAAAAACAGAAATTTTCATTTCTATTTTCATCATGATCTCCTACCACGTAGTAACGGTTACCTCCATCAATTTATTAAAAACTTTGAAGCTAAACTGTGTTATTTCTTATCTCATGCAGTGGTATGTTTGGTAGAAATATTGTCTGGTAAATTAGTTTGTTGAGTATGTTTTTAATGCTTATGAGCTCGCCTTTCTGTTTGTTTTAATGATTCAAATTGCAATTACTAATTATTTATTCAAGGTGAACAGAACGTTTGAAGTTCATAAAATTCTGTCCGACATGGGTTTTCACGTTATAGTATAGTAAAATTGTTTTTAATATTTCTAATAGGTATATCAATCTCTTTTATAACACGCCCTTATAAATCAAGAGAATGATTTCCTAACTTCAGTGAAAGCAACTCCATTATGGCGTTTTGACAACCTTGCATTGTCTGTTGCACTGAGAACATTCAAAAAAATTATAATTGACTTCTCGATTTATGTAAATGATTATCATAAAAATAATGCTTGTTTATCCTGGTAACACACGATATTATTACATTTTTTGATGCACAGGATAATATGTAAGAATTCAATTCAATATAACAAGAAATACAATATTAAAATACTTATAAAACCTCGAATTCTTATAAATCAGTAAATAGACAATTCCAAAAAAGGAACTAGGGTAGTTATCATCTACAGCAGGGGGCTCCAACTTTTTTTACTCAAGAGCCACATTGTAAATTTTTGGGGGATAGGCGGGCCAGCAATATTTCAGGGCTGAAAGTAGAGCCCCCTCCCCGTACACCCAAAATTTTGTTATAATTGAGAGCTCAGTGGTGGTTTTTTGAGGGGTTTCTTGTGTAAGTTTTTTTGAGTTTCTATGTTTCCTTATATAACTTTGTTGTTGGCTGAAAAATTCTCTGCAATAAAAAATCTGTTACTAAACAAACAATTATATTTGGTATAAAATAATACTTGCTCTGTAAAAGGAGGGTACAGTTACGGTAAAGTACAACAGCGCCAAGCTCTTTACTCTTACTCGTACAGTCCGTGACCATCTACTATCGGTCAGCTAGTTTTACACTATTTAGAACAGAAGTGGCAAGTGAGAGACGAGGGCTGTTTTTATTTAAAAGTAAAAATGCTCAAAAAAATATATTATTAGATAAAAATAACTTGTTTTTCCGTATGCTAATTTTCCGCGAGCCAGAAAAAATCTGTTCGCGGCCCAGATGTGGCCCGCAGGCCGTAGGTTGGAGACCCCTGATCCACAGGATCAATAAAACACTCAATCTATGGTTATCAGAGATAAACGAGGCCCCTCAAAGCGGTCACTTTCAAAACTAAGATTTGGAATTGACATTGTTAAGTTTCGGAATTGATCTTTGGGCTCTGGTTTCAGACTCTCTTTCATCAGGTAATGTCAAATCTTGGCCTTGCAAGTGAATGTCTTGGTGAATTTTCTTTATCTTTGATATAAGTGAATCAGGTTTTCTGTCGATATCTTAGATAACTATACTTTCATACTACAGCATTCTGATTATAACATAAGATATGATATAGAATTAAGCAAGTGTGGCCCTGATAACAGTCAGATTACTTATTACATGTTTACCTATGTCATTTCACATGATATTGGAAGAAATTTTCAACATTCGATATTATAAGTCAAGTAACCATTTCGAATGGGTTAATGTTCGCTAGATTACCTGAGTATTTAAAATAATCTGAATCTGTTAAACGACTTCTGTGCAAAAAATTGCTTAGTGTTCAATTTAGATAAGTGTGTGTGTTGTTATGAGTTTTGATGGTTGACAGTCATCAATTGAATATGATTTCTCCAAAAATAGCTTACTACATGTTGAGGAGGTTGAACATTTTGGAGTTATATTTGACACGAATTGGTCATTCTCGAATCATATTAATAAAATGCCACTCTAATGTATTAGGATGTATCTTTAGAGTTACTTAAGGCTTCTCAACACATTCTCTACATTCTACATTCTCAGCATATTCTCTGAGAGAATGTAGAATGCCGAAGATATTACAGTTATAGCGATATTAGATTTATTTTTACATAAGCACACTTGAAGGTATACGTATTCAGAATGATTTAACATTTCCCCACAAACTTCTAACGAGTAAACGTTTGCTATTAACAACATTGAGTTAACAGTCGAACAGAGACGATAAACCGTCTTCCAAAAAATTTCTCCACAGGAAATACGGAACAGTAATTTTTAGTCCAATTTTAAAAATGTTGATTCTGGTTAAGACTTTTTCATAGATTTCTCCCACTCTTTAAATAGTTCATTTGCATTAACAATTATGTCTTCAGTATCAATTTGCATTCGTTAATGTTTCTCCTATTGTTTAATTTTATGTAGATTATGGCAAAATAGGGTTTTTTCGGTCATAAATTAGAAATGAATAGGGCAAGTGTTCAGAATACGAATATAGGTTTGAATGTTCCTCCACCACTGATCCAGGGCCACCGGCCCCACAGTTACAAAAAACAAACTTTGTCACGATTTTCTCGCCGATAACTATTGTAGTCACGTAAACTACGATTTTTGCCGTCGGCTTATTATTATAAACAACATCGTCAACGCCTAGGTATACACTCGTTCGTTCATGTCTGAGTGGGTGTGCGGGTTAACAACAACTGAAAGTTCAACCAGTAATTATGGTTCTACAATCAAGCGGTATTGTTCGGAATGAGAGTACCGACAAAACAAGTTTTTCGTGTTGATTGAATTTTTCGTAGCGCTTGAAATTGCCGCGGGCGCGGTTCCAAAAGAAATCGAGCGCTTTGTCTCATGCCGCATTTAAGATATAGTCAAGAGCCATCATCAGACGTAAATCAGGGGATCACTTTAATTTTTTTCTGAAAGGCAGTCAAACCAAAAAAAAATGTATGCTTGACATAACACTGAAAATTCCACCATCAGGAATAATTCTCAATGAGAGTTTGATATAATAAATCAACATCACCAACGATATATATTGTAAAAAACCTACTTTTTAAACTTAATTCAGCTGGAGTTTACAGGGTGTATCAATAATAGGTGGGTGGACACAGATGCTTTCCATATTGAGATACAAGAACATCGTTCGGGAAAAAGTTATAGAAATTAATGAAATATATGTTTCAATAATGATTACCAATTTAGTAGGCTTTCAATGGATATGTGACAGACCACATTTTTTATTTAAATAGAATACTTCAGATATTTTCACTCGATTTTTTTTTCAGTAGAGTGCTTCTTGAAAGTATAGGGTTTCTTGGATATACCCCAAAGTGGTTCAGGAGTTATAGTGAAATTCATGTCAAAAAATTGGTCCATTCAACCCCAAATATCTTCTACTCGATCAAATAGAATGTATAAAGTTTCAAATCAAACATCCTTGAGGATGGTTAATTTTCTTTGCGTCTTCATAAATTTACCGAACGGCGCTCTTTCTATTCAGGGGTAAACAGAACTCGGATCATTTTTACAAAAATGGAGCAATCTATATATATTTCTTTCGGAAATTTATGTAACTGTTGAAGAAAGTATGAAAAAGTCATTAAACACTTTCAAAAAGCACAAATTTACAATAGATGTTTGAACAATCTTTCTTTTTGAGCTATACACAAATGTAGTCTATCAACAATTTTCCTTTGAACTTCAATTACAGTTGATCTTGTGATAGATCGAAATACTTTTCTAATCATATTCTTCATGTCTTCTGGTGGTGTTGGTTTCTATCGATAGACCTCTCCTTCAACATTTTCCCACATATAGAAATCTAAGGGCGCGAGGTCTGGGGATCGTGCTGGCTAGCGAATGGTCCATTTTTCCCAATCCATTTATTCCTACGTCATCTGTTTGAGAATCTGCTTACCCGATTATGGTTGTGGGAAGGCGCGCCAGCATATTCTCTGAGAGAATGTAGAATGCCGAAGATATTACAGTTATAGCGATATTAGATTTATTTTTACATAAGCACACTTGAAGGCATATGTATTCAGAATGATTTAACATTTCCCCACAAACTTCTAACGAGTAAACGTTTGCTATTAACAACATTGAGTTAATAGTCGAACAGAGACGATAAACAAACCATATTTGAAAATATTCGGTTCTTCTCTAATTGAATTCAATAATTTTTCGCAATACTGAACTCTGGTATCTTATTCCGTTTCATAGATTTATGAAGTATGACATATCCAACTCTATTGCAATTACCCTGGTACTTAGAGAAAGATTTTCAACTGTTCAAAGCATCAAGGCTAATTATTTTTTTATTTTTAGCAATTTTATTTACTACTTGCCTTTCTTCGATAGATAACTTCATTTCGAGTAAAAATAATATATTTCTATTATAAATTAACCTGCTCAATAAATAAATGACTATAGAGTCAGAACAGTTATTTATTAAATGTTTAGTTTGTTGACAATTCCTATAACATTCAAATGTTCTAAGGGGTATTTGATATAACTGAAATGATCTACATTTCGAGCAGACGTTACACAAGTTGCTCTTTGTGATATCTGGGATGGATTTTACTTCAATAGTCAAAAACATATTCTGTTTTTCATAACACGAACAATATACAGGGGCTCAGAAATAAGTAACAATGAAGATCAAACATTCTTAGCAAGTAGAATAATATGCAGTACGATAGCTTAACACAATAAATATACGATTCCAGATTTTTCGAAAGAGATGTTTCAGGAAACAGAGAGAGTGTGAAACACTAAGTGTAAACAAGGGGTGGAAAAAAGACAATGATTGTTTTCGACGATTGTGTGAACCGTATAAAATCACAACTGATACATTGCTGAAGGAGCAGTAATGTCTCCAGACCTAATTTCCATTGATCTTCATTATCTTGTTAAGAGATTAGCCTACTGCGAGAAACCAATGTAATTACACTATAAACAATAATTGAAGTACGAAGAGAAACTGTAGATAGATTCGATTATTCACTCTTTCATATTTTCCTCAAGAATTAGATACATTTCCGATGGAAATGAAGTAGTTAATCCCTACATTTTCTGGAAGCTCATAGTTAATGGAGCATCTGGAGGCTACCGTAGCGATCGATATAATAACATCTGTATAAGGAAAAGGACTGTATTGTTAGGAAAAGTCTACTAATATTTTTACATCGACATCACCCTTTTCTATTCTAGCATCTGTTCGGCAGAGCCGTACTCTTATCATCTGACCTGAGATACCACTCAACATAGAAAATGATCGGCTTCGTTAAGAAGCTGGGTTCAATTGGTCGAGTGTAAATAGGTGTGAACCACAATAAACCATTGCGGGTTGCGGTGGAGGTTCGAATAGATCCATTCACTTTGGACCTAACCTAACCTAACTTCTCGAAGCACTTGAAGATCATTACGGTTATTCGCGTCCCGGTAGGCATGGAACGTAGCAGAATATGTTTATTTTCAACAAAATAATTCTTACGAGGAAACTACCTAGTTCAGTGATTCCCAAAGTGGTCTACGAGGGACTCGAAGGGGGTCTACGTTGCCGTTACCAAAAAAATGGGGATTTACAATTAGTAAGCAGAGGTCCACGAAAATTTATCTGGTTGGTTTGACTCCACCTATCAATTTAGGCAGAAGCTCAACGACTGTTACATGTGAAAACTTACAGATTGAATATCACAGATTTGCGGTTATTTCTATCAAATCTGAAGATATTTTTTTTAAGACAAAACACAAGCACTACAGGAAAATCCTTAAGGCACTCTAAGAGCGGTACCTAGGCGAAAGTGGTGATTCACATTGGATTTTAATCTCTGGAAATCAAATCCATTTAGAAAAACGTTCTCAGGAAGTTTATTTCTCATAAACGCTGTTCTTCAAATGAAAGAGTTCTTAAACAGTGAAGTTCGAGGTGAACTGAGTTGAACCTCGAAATTGTGAGAGGCCACATTCCGTCGCGTATTTCTGATATATACTGCTCTTGGTGGAATCAAATATGAAAGTATCTATGGAAGAGAGACAAATCCCCAACATTCTTCGATGTTCTAGAGCTAGAGTATCAAGGTTGCAAGTGATATTCGCGTCCCCAATCAGGCAGATGGATCTTTTCTGGATGGAATCCAGCAGCTTCAAGGTATGCTTAGGGGCGGAGCTCCATACATGAGAATAATACTCCAAAGTAGGTCTGATCTGATTTGAAGTATCAAAAGTTGCTGAAGTGTGTACAGTTTTCTGGTTCAGAACAAAGTTCCAAGCTTTCGAGAAACAGCCTTTGCAATTTCAGCGAATGATTGTGCCAAGACATATTGGTGTCCATTTTAACCCCCAACAAACTTATCGAAGCAGAAAGCGGAATTGTCTGACCTGACATTATTATATCCGGTTCGAAAACATTTTTTTTGGATAAAACCGATGCCAGGGTTTTTGTGGCATTGAATTGAAACTAGTAACTTTTTCGAAATTACTTCTAGATCCTCATTAAGATATGCAATCTCCTACTCCCGGTGAAGATGTGCATCTGCATCCGATGTCCTGGAATCCAAATGGAATGACGAGATAAGTGTGCCGTTGTCAACAAAGCAATATATTGGATTCTTGTTTTTTTCCAATAAGTCGTTGATATACAATGAAAAAAGGGTTTGGTAAAAGTATTTTGAGAGGTTTCCATCGACTGCCACTTGCAGGGAACGTTCTATCAAGAACCTGAAGAGCCTCATACAAAAATGATCCGACATGCCTTAGCATCGAAGTTTGGCCAGCAAACCCTCATGCCACACACGATCGAAGACCTTAGAAATATCAAGCGCAACAGCTCTTGAATCTCCATGTTTCTCGTTTGCGTTATTCCAAATATGGGTAACTTACGATAGAAGGTTGCCTGTTGATCTTTGTTTTCGAAATCCAAATAGTGATAATTTGGTGTCAATCCATCAACTAGTACATCCCTCTCATTAAAAATAAGTCTATTTTATGATTGTCATTGTAGTGTAGAAGTTATGTTATTAATTATGTGTGATGCACTGTTTGGAACCTTTGCTGTAGTAATGAATATTACTGGAGTTTTATCTCAACAGCAAACCGTTATTTTGAACACCTCGAGACGTCATTCTATCACCAAGTGATCATTTTCAAGAGAAAGATTAAACATTATGTTATTAATACTCAATTTTAATCACGTTACGACTGAGTAATAGTGTAATAATTATATATTTGAATAAATAACACAAGAAAATATATTATTTGTCTTTTCATTATTACCACAGTGAATGCACAGAATTGTGAGAATTAATTGGTTTCATGTGCTGTGAGTAGATGTCAAAAAAGTAAAATTAGATCAAATCACTTTTTGGTTGACCAACTTCACTTTTTTGACATCCGCTCACAGCACAATCAATTCTCAATTTTCATTTGAAAGCAGTTAATTCGTGGTTGGAATGCAGCCGCAACGCAAATTTCCATAGTTAGATCTAATCTTCACATTTTTTGTCGAGTTTTAGGAATATGGCAGAAATGTAGCTGCAGGGGGTCCACCGGAACCAGCAAAATTTTGAAAGTGGTTAATGACAAAAAAGTTTTAGAATCTCTGATCAAGTTGAAGGGGGATTTGAACCCATGATTTTCCTATCATGATTCTTACTAAGTACGACATGTTCTAGTTCACCGCTTTTTAGAGATCTTATTTCATTCTGTCGAAGTTGTATGCAGTTTTTGCAATTCCAACACGAACCAATTCAGCGACCTCAGAGAGTCCTCATTGAATTCCTTGAAAATAAGCTTAGTGCAAAACTCTAATATAATGTTATATAATGCAGAAGAAATTTCACTTACTTTCAGCACCCTACACTTTTCGTTTAGAAAAACCATCGAGAAATATGAAATTATTTTAATTATTATTATTAACAAGCTTATTCAAAATCAGCACTTTTTTCAATCAGCAAAAATGCAATACTCTTTTTGTCAGACTAAGCCTGCCATATAGATTCGAATCAAATATTATGCAATAACACATATCCGATTTCCAAGACCAGAAAAATCTAGTTTTGCCCAACAAGTTTTGGAGAACTAAAAAATGAAACCTGTTTGAAATTGTTGAGATCGACACATACACTAGATTTTTGGATGCTTTTGAAAGTCTGGAAACAGCAAAGTGAGGCATGAGAACTATGAGAACTAAGTATGCCTTTTTGTGAATCACTCAGTTGAAATTTTCAGAAACTATCACAAGAAAATTTCCTGCAAATTTCTATCCAAAATTATTGATTTGTATCTGAAAGTGAAATTTTGATATAAGTAGAGACTAAGTTTTCTGCTTCTCCTGAAGACGTCAACTTGGTTGATGAAACGCGCGTCGAGAAGAGTATTGCATTCCTCCTGATTGAGAAAAATGTTCATTTTGAAGTTATTATAAGCCAGAATTCCAGAGTACCTTTTATTAACAACAATTTTGCCAATATATAGGCAACTCCAATGCGAAGAGGGAATGTGGATAACAGCAATTGAACAGCAAATAACAGCAAATGTCACGAATGTATTCCTCAAAATAACTAAGCCAAACTACATTCAATAAATTGACTTCTGTTTGAAATCAAATACCTGTATGCGGACCTTAACATCAACATGCACTATTGGCCAAATTGCAACAATAATGATTAGTATTTGTCTACGAACAATTATTGGAACTGTGATAACTGCACTGAATTTTTGATTATTGTATATTTGTTTTGTTCTCTTAGCATTTGATATTTTTGAAATATTATGCTGTAAAATTTTTATTGAACATTCATTATAATAATAAAATTTGAAAGGTTGGTTACTTTTGGGTAGTAAATTGTTTGTTATGGAAAAGATAAACTAGATTTAAGTGTGAGTTTTATATAACATGTTGTGATGTTACATTCTCTAAATAGCCGATGAGCTTTATATTTTTGAACGAGGAAGTTTTTTCTTGATTTATTTGCCCAACCACTGAGATATGGATGCATAATATTTTTCATTTCTTTAAGGTATTTGTGCAAATGTTTCCGTATGCTTAAAAAATAACCATTACCGTCACCTTACCGACCAATTTCACCCTCTACGGAGACACAAACGCACTGTTTTGATTCTCTTTGTCAAAGTGTTCATGATCTTTGATTCCATGTAGGCGCATTTAGCCAGCTCGAATCGGGTAATTACAGTTTGGTTTGATAGGAAATTATGCTGTAATCCACATTTGATTAGGCTTCTGTTCGTATCCTGATACTATTTTCTCATTTTGTGCTAGAAGATGGATAGCGGACAAAAAGTACTAAAAAATAGTAAAAAGAAAGCAATATGATACATGCATGGAAAGAAATAAGTATATTACTTAATGAAATGGATGAGGATTTCAATTTAATTTTAATCTATGAAATTTCATTAAAAAAACACTTTAATGTGAGATTTACACTTTAAGCTCACCCAACCGCGACACGTGTTTTGCTGTACAATAGCATCTTTGGGCATCACAATACTTGTGACGCCTGTCCTGTTTTATTCTTATAATCATCCCTCTATGCCTCGTCTCCATGTAAGGAAGTTAAAAATACCGTATATCTTTGGGATATTATTCATGTATTAAATACTTTACTTTTTGCCTTTCACTCCATCAACGATAAAATTATTTCCGCCCATAATCTTTCAACTGTCCCTGGAATGAAATAGTAAGTATATGTCTTATTCACCGTTATATATTCATGTAGAATTGCGACAGAAAATTGCCAAAATAGCTTCAACGTCGACTACATGTTTCGATTTATTATTCATTTAGGGCAAACATCTGAAAATGAAGGAGTATATGTTCTACTGAAGATGCCAACCGTTCGCTAAGCGGAACGTAAGGAATCTGTCGAAACATACATATCCTACATCTAACTAGCGAGTGATTATGCTTATTAAAAATATTTTATCAATTGATTTTTTTCACCCCAACTTTTACATGTTGATTGATTGAAAAATCAATCAACATGTACACTCAGAAGGTAGTCTTTGGTGGGCATGAGAAATTATTATTACTATATACTAGGTGGTTCCGAAATTTTGTCCATGTTATTGTCATGTATTTATATAGCTCCATATCTTAATAAATATTTATTATACCGTGTCGAAGTTTATACTGATCGATAAAGAATTGTTAATCTTTACATTAATGTTATTAATTTTTACCCAATTTTAATTTTGTTACTCTTTCAGCTTATTACTATACGATGTCGATGATCGATTTTCGGCCAATTTTTCACTACGAATTCAAATTTTACTAAAGCGCTGCCGAAACAAGTTGAAAAATATACCAATGATAGTGTTAACGAATGCACTGTTCCACGTTGGTTTGCAAAATTTCATTCCGGAAATTTTAGCCTCGAAGATGAACCTCGAAGCGGTCGACAATAATCCAAGACCAAGGGTTGAGGATCCTGGTGGAGACTGATAGATCACAAACGGTGCGTGGGATGGCAAAAGAGCTGGGCGTCGGCATCTATGCGATTTTTGATGGTTTTGAACGTATTGGAAAGGACAAAAAACTGGAAACGTGGATGAGCTACGATTTGAATTATTATTTTGCTGTGACATTTTCGTTCAGATATTTTAAATGATAGTGGTTGATGTCGTATCGTTCATTCTGAGTAAGTTTCTCAACGTTTCCATAAAATTTTCTGAATTTTGAAACCTTTCTTTACCTCTCTGTACTCTCTCTCTTTCCTGGAGAGAGACGTTAATTGACGTTAATTACTGCGATGAGTTTTTCTGATTGGCCTTTGAATAAGTCCTTGTTTCGAAGTTATTGAGAATGAATTATAATTGATGTTGAGGTATGGTTGATATTCTAACTAAAAGCTATCTGTTTTTGAACTAACCCTAATATTATTGATGAAATCCGAGCCTGAAAAAGCATTCGTGAACGCTGTTTCAACCCACCACACCCCCGAATAAACCGCGAATGCATTGCTGGACTCAACTGCCCTTAAAAGGACAAATCTGACATTCTCCTTATGAAGACGACATTCATGGGATCGACAGAAAATTCAATCTTTGATATTCGTGGGTTGAGTCTTCTGTCGATCCAACAGATGGCGTCTTTGTAAGGGTAGATGATATGGCCTCTAAATACAATTGATATCTAATGTTTATACATTTTCGCATAGTTTATTCATCAACTCAAATTCAGAAGCCTGTTGATAATCATTAATGTTTTATCTGTAAACATATATAACTGAAGATGCACTGCCATATGCGTGTTCCAGAAGGATGAAAGACAAGAAAGGGACCGAAAACTAAAGTAACATCACTCCATATCGATCGAATAAGCTGGAGTAACAGAGAAAGAATCGAGCGATAAAGAAAGAATTAGGGGTAGAAACATGTGAACCGCAACACCGAAAACGTATCGAGTCAAACAATTACTCATCCGAATGCCTCTTTCGGGTAGAGCGTGACATCGATTTCATCAACCCCCGGCTAGAAAACGTGTAGCAATTTACGTAATTACTTACTTGTAGCCCAGAACCGGACCGATATATTTTTCGAGTGATTTCTGATTGCTGGTCGTCTGAGGTGACAGTAACCAATAATAGTTTTTGAGATAGTTGTAGCTGTGTCATGGTTATTTTTTTTTTCTAAAACTACACCTCACGATTTGATCTTCACAAACACAAAAGTGTGAAGATCAAATCGTGAGGTGTAGTTTTTGAAATTACTATAGATCTTCATCAAGTAACGGCCGAATCAATCAGAAAAAAAATGTATCATGGTTGTTGAAACAATATTATGTCATTGTCAATTGGGGTCTACCTAATCCATAGAAATTGAATATTTATAAAGACGATGTAAATATAAGAAAATGTTCACCATCGTGTGAGTTTTGCAAATATGAAGTAAAGGTTGCTTCATGTCATTGTGTTGTGTTGTTAATAAATATTAGTTTGCTAACGGATGTGAAGTTATCCACATCCATAAAGAACACTGAGGAAACTGACTTGGTGAAAAAAAAAACGTGATAGCTTTTAGGCCGTCTGAAGGAGTGGCAATATTTATAAATTTCGTAACAAGAAAAATCGACTTCGTTCACCTATCACACTGAGGTATGTTATTCCTGATGACCGATTCGACGAGAAAAATAATATGCCATAGTTTTACAGGCAGTCTAAGTGGGCGAAAATGGGTTGGAAATACATATTCATAAAATTCTTAACATGAAAAATCGACTTTTTTAACCTATCAAACTTAGATATGGTATTCCTGATGACCGGATCGACAAGAAAAACATTACGCCATAGTTTCACAGGCCGTCTGAGGTGGTGGAAACTTCAAAACATCGACACATTCTCAAAGAAAAATTGGAATATTTCAATAAAAATGCATTTTCAAATGAAAGTCATCATCACTACTATTTCCAAATTCAGGGTGATTTGGCTGTTACTGAAAGAAAATGGTGCGATCTTGTTTCTTTCAGTCAAAATGCAATATTCATATACAAAGAATTGCATTCAGTAAAAAATGCTGAAAAACATGTTCCCAAAATTACAGGATTTTTATTGTAACTTTGTGTTACCTGAAACTATGGATTCCGCCTACCCAGTTGAAATCAGAAGACAGGAGTGGTTGAAAAAAGGGATCGAAATAACCAGCATCCCAAAAAATTATCAGATTGGAACAAAACTGAAATTTCGTCTGTGAAACTAGTTACTTCCTGATGGATTAGTTGCAGACATTGACTACTATAGACCCATTTCCGTGTTGGGCAATTACACTACATACAAAAATTCATTGTTAATTGTGTACTGGACTGAAATGGAACAACGTGGTTGACAAATTCCATCATAAAGTATTTTTTATATATGATCTTCAAATGACATCTTGAAGTAAATGTTACATTTATTCCAGTAGAAAACTCATATGCAATCTTTAATGTAACAAACCAATTCGAAAAATATTAATTTTTTCGATGGTCTATTTAATTTTTCAGAAAAAGATAGTATCATATTTCCTCTACAAATTAATAGAAATTATTGGTGTTTAATAAAAACCTCCAAAAAATTCAATAAAATCCTCTGAAACCTTTTTAGGAATATAAATGTACAAATTCATTCAATATGTCTTGGGAACTTGAATCTCCAAGACATATTTGGAGACTGGCAGCAGTCTGCTTTGAAAGCATAATTTGCAACCCCAATAGATAATACCCTATCCAGAAAAAAATATGTAATGAAACTGTTGATTCAGAGGATGTTTAAGTATGGTTTGTAGTGACTTGGTAACTGAAAAATGAAAATATGTTCAGTATGTAAAAGAAAGTTTCACGGTAGATGTTTCTTGTTTGGAGATGGAAATTGTGATATTTCATTATTACTTTTATCTGGAACGATATTAATTTTTTATTTTCTCTACCCTTTGATTGCCATTTTATATTTTTTAATGTAGTCTGAAGAATAATAGTTATTCCGAAATAGTTCCTTTATTAAAAAGTTATATGTGCAAAGTTATTTGTGAAAATGTATTTCATGTCATTTTGTTTCATTTTTAGTTTCAGTAAATAATGTGACAATAAGTAGATTTTTTATTATTTGAAGAATTTACGTTTCTCGTTACTACATTTTCTGAACCTTTTTATGGTTTATGTGAGATAAGATATCTCGAATTAAGGGGTTTGAACCCATTTATCACAACACTTTTTCTTTAAAGAAATATTTTGGTTTTTGGCGCTATTTCTATACAAAAAAATGTGAGAATCTTCCAAAGCCAAAACCTTTCTTTTTCGAAAACTAATCTCTCTTTAAAATAAACCCCTTTCAAATTGAACATTTTTGAAATTATCAGGCTATATTCAGAACGAAAATGAAAAGAAAATACAACAACTCGGTGAATCGTTCTTTCGATATATAAAATTGTTTGTGAATAATTGATAGTGAAAAATATTTTATAACACAAACTTTCTTTCGAATGAAATCCATTAATCCATTACATTATACAATTATTATGATATAAAACTTTCCATTCCATTTCCAACTCATCACGTGTCAAAAACTTTGACAGACACTGTATTATTTTGTTACTTCCGCCATCAGGAGCATCTGAATTTTTCAGATGTGTACATTCAATTTTCGATGATATTATTTTTAAAATTTTCCACCCCAGACGGGCTGTAAAAATATGGCGTGATCTTTATTTTGTCGATTCCGTCATCAAGAATTACATATCTGAATTTTGTAGATGTCGTCGAATTGGTTATCAGTATTAACATATTTCAATTTTGTGTGTGTGCAAATTTAATTTTCGATGATACGATTAAATTTCCACCCCTTCAAATGGCCTATAATACTATCGCGTGGTGTGTTTGTCGTCGATTCGGTTATCGGGAATAACATATCTCAATTTTGTAGGTACACAAGATTGAGATATGTAGGTGTTAGGAATCACACGTTAAAAGGTAAGACCTCATTAATCGTTAGCTCGCACAAGTTTCGACTTCTGAGGGTTGTCGTTCGTAATTATTGCGACAGCTGGTTAACGGAAAAACAGATTTTAAACAAATACAAATTCAATTTTCGATCATAAGGTTTTTTGAAGTTTCCACCCCATTTCGACCCCGTTACACGACATGTAGAAATATGTCGTGATGTTTGTCTTGTCGATTTGGTCACCAGTAATAACATATCTCAGTTTGATAGGTGTACAAAGTCGAATTTTCATGTTACGAATTTAATAAATACTTCCACCACACGTTCATCCTCTCAGACGTCCCAATCTTGTATGTGTATAAATTCTATTTCATAGATACGATTTTGAAGGTTCCACCCCTACTGAGAACCTGTAAAACTATAGCGAAATGTTTTTGTCGTCGATTCGTTGATCAGGCTAACATATCTCAGTTTTATAGGTTAACAAAGTCGATTTTTCATGTTACGAATTTTATAAATATTTCCAACCCATTTCCATCCCTTCACACGGCCTTAACGCTAGGATGGTTCTTTGCTTTCACTCAGTCAGTCAACAAGCGTATCATATTGAAAAATGGTAGGTGTACAAAGTTGAATGAAACAAAATAATAGTTCAATATGTTTTTCTCAGTGTAGTAGGTAGATGTGAATAACTTCACACCAGCTACAGTTTTTTATATCTCATATGTAACTAATACGCCTGATGATTTTTAAATTTAGTCATAGTTTTAATATGAAAAAAAAATCTTTCGGGCCCTGAAGATGAATTAAATTAAATTGGAAACGTCGCTAACAAACAAATTGTATGTCTGAGATAATTTGATCCTGTTACCCAATCAAGCTTTCTAAATATGAACCATTTGGATCACTAAACAGTAGCAGCTTATAGCCGTTTCTGGGCATTCCCCCCCCAAGGTGACCTATTAATTGCTTTTTTTGTTATTTAGTGAAGTCAAGGCGATGTGTCCTTGAAGTATCTGGTGCATGGATCATTAAGATTTTTTTTCATATGAGATTTAGTGTGACATAATGACGTAATTACATTTGGTTGGTGTATGTGGCAATGCACGGTACATGGTTTCATCATGTGCTTGTCCATGTACAAAGATACGTCTGCATACTTCAAAGATCCTCCAAGTAATGAATGTTCCATCGGTGTGAGCCCACCAAGTTAGTAATGGTGTGACGTCACAGCAGCAACCGTTCAACGGTAAGAGAGCGAGATGTTCACTCCACGGCGTGTGGCTGAGTAATGCCTATTCATGGGTGTGTCCTCACCTTTCTCTGTGACGTAACGCGTCCAGTCGGTACGTTGGGTAGGCGCATGTAGCTGAGAAGTGGGGTTGGTATGACGTCTTGACTGACCCGATCAGAGTGTATTTAAGAAGCGGACGAGTGTTGGTTATGTCAGTTTACATTAAGTGAGTTAGTGGGAACGTATCATAGAAAATGCATTCCTGTGACTGTGGTAAATCTTTCAATCGTAGTGATAATCTTCGTCGGCATCAGCTCCAGAGTTTCCAAGGAGGGTCTTTAGTGAAACGGATGAGGGTGAACAATGCAACACCTATGTATACATGCAATTGTTGTAATGTGACAATTCCTATGACCCAAGTGAATTCTCACCAAAAAACCATGAGTCATAAAAATAATGCATGTTTTCAATTGTCTGAAGGTGTTCAAATCATAACGAATGCATTCAATTGCCGCATCGCTACATACAGGGTGGAGATTTCGATTGTATCCAGTGACTACATGACTTTTTATAATGAGATTGAATTACTGGAATCGGCCATCAGGATCCATGAAAGAATCAAAGCGAATATGGAAGTTTTTGGGAATTATATTCTTCATACTCAAGATTCGAGGGACACGAAGTCATTAAATTCTCAAAATAAAATAGTGGACCAATCTTCTGATTTGAATACCGTTTTTGTATGAGATTGAATAGTAATATTTATTTTTGTTTGTAATTTAGGTTGGACTTTTGAAAACATAATGTTTCTCGAGGTCAACATTAATAAATACAGTCCACCGGCAGGACGTTCAAATGTGAAGCTGCCCGAATGCATTGAATGGAGGAAAGCTGTCGTGAATGTTCGTAACGAAGATCAACACTGTTTTGTTTGGGCTATAACATCAGCATTATATCCTGCAAATGGTAGAGTGTCGAAGTTACGTCATATCCAGATTTTTCCAATGTTTTAGATGTCACAGGTATGGATTTTCTGGTTGAAGTTAATAATAAGAGTATTGAAAGATTCAAAGATTGGAATGATATTTCAATTAATGTTTACGGTTTAGATAGTAAATTTGACAAGGGTAAAATAAAGTATGATATGATTGGTCCATTGCGATACTCGCAGAGTAGACTCCGGAGTCATGTCAATTTGTTACTTATAACTGATAACTCCGATAATAGTCACTATTGTTGGATCAAAGATCTTTCAAGATTAGTTTCTAGTCAACTATCAGCTCATGAACACAAAAAAATATTTTTGTGATGGATGTTTGATGTATTTTTCCAGCGAGAGATTGCTTTTACGTCATAAGATGAATGATTGTAATCTCGTTAGTACTACAACACCAAACACCAATTTTAAGATCAATAAATATGGTATGAAAGTTCATACACGATTAAAACTTTCAAAAATGCCCCATATTCATTTGATTATTTGATAAAATGTTCATATAATGATGATTTGTCATCATAATACATATAGGGGTGTAGAT
This sequence comes from Leptinotarsa texana, assembly GCA_015342105.1. Classification (NCBI taxonomy): domain Eukaryota; kingdom Metazoa; phylum Arthropoda; class Insecta; order Coleoptera; family Chrysomelidae; genus Leptinotarsa; species Leptinotarsa texana. Next base: position 25,517 of record WOGN01000393.1, read on the forward strand.
GCTGCTCAGAAATTTGTGAGTAGTATTGAAGATGATTTGAAAATGATATATGAAAATCATCTCAGATACCCTATACCAATGGAT
>WOGN01000394.1:0-25586 GCA_015342105.1 Leptinotarsa texana
AATCACATCATTGGTTTTGAAGTGTGGACGTAATTGAAGATGCACACAGAGGCGCCGTTCAAAGGGGATAAATTGGTCTGTACATTGTTCAGGGACGAAACATACCGCCGCCCTTGAAAGGCTTGACTTTCAAAAGTTGAATAGAACGATATTAGTCAATAGGCAATAAGCACACCCTCTGAATCGCTCGACGAACTATTCCGTTGACTGTGCGTATACTCAACACACGCACTACACCATCTTGACCTGAATGCAGCTCAACCACTCGACCCAGTTTCCAATGTTGAGGTGGATGGTTGTCTTCACATAGAACTACCATGGACCCTATTTGGACTGAAACTCCTGGACTTTTCTTCCATTTGGTTCTGGCCTGCAGAGTAGACAAGTATTCTCTTGACCAGCGTAGCCAAAAATGTTGTAACATTTGTTGCAAGTGTTTATATCTGGAGAGGCGGTTCTTGGACACACTTTCGAAGTCCTCTTGCGGAATAGCAGTCAAGTAGTCTCCTATTAAGAAATGACCAGGGGAAAGGGCTACGAGGTCGTTAGGATCATTTGTAAGGGAGGTCAGAGGTCGGGAATTAAGAATAGCCTCAATTTGTGTAATCAATGTATAAAATTCCTCGTATGTTAGGGCACTATCTCCCATCACTCTTTTGAGATGATGTTTGACCGATTTGACGGAGGCTTCCCAGAGACCGCCATGATGAGGAGAACGGGCAGGTATATGGTGCCAAGTTATATTATTTTTACTTAAATACATTTTTGTTTCTTGTGAATCATTTAAAGTTATAGCTATAGATTTTAACTCGTTATTTGCACCAACGAAGATTGTTGCATTATCGGAATAAAGATTTGAACAAATACCTCGTCTAGAAATGAACCGTTTTAATGCATTAAGATGAGAATCAGTGGTCAAATTTCCGAGTAGCTCCATATGAACCGCCTTGGTAGAGAAACATATGAACAGGCATATGTAACATTTCACGACTTTTCTATTTCTCAATTTCCCATCACGAATGTTGAAAGGACCAGCGTAATCGACACCACTCGTATAAAATGGTCTAGTTGGACTGACCCTAGACTCAGGAAGCTCACCCATTTTTTGCAAGATACTTGTTGGTTTCACACGAAAGCAAGTCATACACTTACGTAAAATACCACGAATAGTATTTCGACCATTGATAGGCCAGTAATTCAGCCTTAAGGATGCCAGAACAGCTTGTGCACCTGCGTGCAACTGGCGATGATGTTCATCTTTAATGATTAATTTAGTAAAAGGGTGTTTGGATGCGAGAACAATCGGAAATTTGCGATCATAGGTTATATCGGCCTTGCTTATTCTACCACCTACTCGTATTATTCCCTCTTTATCTAAGAAAGGACTCAAAGGTAACAAACTACTTTTAATATGTACAATCTGATTCTTCCTCAAGTCATGTATTTCTTGCCCAAATTCTTGAGATTGCATTAACTTAATTAACACTTTAATTGCGTTATTTATTTCGTCCTTCGTTAATTTAGAAAAAACTCGATTCTCTACTCTTTTCTTCGAATTTCTGATGAACCGAATGCAATATCCCACTACGCATTTCAAACGATGAAAACTGGAATATCTTTCAAAGATTCCAAAATCGGATGTTAAGTTGAGAAATATCAATTTAGTTTTTCTTTTCTCGGGAATATCCGTCTCATTTAGATTTTCATTAAAATGAGGCCATTTCTCAATATTGTGCTCGAGAAACTGCGGACCTTCAAACCATAATTTATTTTTGATAAGCTCTTCGTGATTAACACTACGAGAAATGATATCCGCTGGATTAATAGTTGTTGGAATATGACGCCAACTTGAAAAACCACAAAGCTTATGAATCTTTGAAACACGATTTGACACGAACGTCTGCCAGGTACATGCTTCTGACGCTAGCCACGATAGCACTATGGTTGAATCAGTCCAGCAAAAGTACTTATCCACATTTAATTTCATAGAGTTTGAAATCTTATGAACAAGTTGTGCTAACAAAAGAGCACCGCATAACTCCAAACGTGGAATTGATTCGCTATTTAGGGGTGCTACTCTCGATTTGGCACATAACAGCCTAACACGTACATTTCTACAAAAATCCATAGACCTCAGATAAACACATGCTCCATACGCGAATTGAGATGCATCACTAAAACCATGCACCTGAATCTCAATAGGTTCCTTAACTAGTACGTGTCGGTGAATTTTTATATCATTCAGTGATATTATTGATCTTGAGAATTGCATCCAAGATGACAGAATGTTTTGTGGAACAGTTTCATCCCAATCCAATTTTTCCCTCCAAAGTTGTTGAAGTATTATTTTTGCCCGAATCGTTACTGGACTAACTAGACCTATAGGGTCAAATATTTGTGAAATTTGCGATAGTATCATTCTTTTTGTTACTCGACTATGATCAAACGTATTTTTTACGTCGTAACTCAGAACATCATCTGTAGCGTGCCACAAAATACCCAAAGCCTTTGTGCTTTGTTGATCTGTTATATAATAATTTTGCTGATCATGTTCGCATTCGTTCGCTTGATCTATAATTGCCCTTTCATTAGACATCCATTTTCTTAGGAAAAAACCCGCATTCGATAAAATTTCGGATAAATCGCGTTTCACTTTTATAGCATTTTCAATAGAATCGCTCCCGGAAATCAGATCATCTACATAAAAATCTTCTAAAATGACTTTACTAGCTATAGGATATAAAATTTTGTTTTCATGCGCTACCTGTTGTAAAGCACGAATAGCTAAAAAACTCGCACTAGCTGTTCCATAAGTTACCGTTGTTAGGCGATAATGACATAAAGACTGTTCGGGATTTTCGCGCCAAAAAATCCTCTGGAGGTCACGTTGGTTCGGTGCAATCTTGACCATTCTGTACATTTTCTCGATGTCTGCAATTAACACATAATTATGTTTTCTAAATCTCAATAGAATTTCGAATAGGTCATCCTGTATTTTTGGACCAACCTTTAATATATCATTTAAAGCAAGACCTGAGTTTGATTTTGCGGATCCGTCAAATACCACCCGTACTTTTGTCGTAAAACTGTTATCTTTAAAGACGCCATGATGCGGAAGATAATAGATTTGAGATAGTTTTTTATGTTCCAATTCGCTATCCGGGATTTTCTCCATATGTCCTAAACTTTCGTATTCACGCATGAAATTTATATATTGTTTTTTCATTTCTGGATTTTTTGCTAATTTCTGTTCGAGTTTGTAAAATCGCTTTCTAGCCAATTCTTGGGAATCACCTAGGAAGTCTATATTTTCCTTAACTGGTAATTTAACAACATAATGTCCCGATTCAAACTGCAAACTTTCTGTAAATTCTTTTTCACAATCAATTTCCTCTTGACTAAATTTTGCATGATCACTTATTTCTTCCAGTTTCCAAAAACGTTCGATTTGCTCACTTATTTCCATGTTTATCGATAAGTTACATACAACTTTACTACAAAATTTAGAACTTATGGAACCTGACAAAATCCAACCTAGCCTTGATTTTTGTAGAATGGGTTGACCAGGTCCTGTTTTTATTTGACCAACGCATAATAAATCGAAAAATATACTTGCACCAAGTAATGCATCGATTTCATTCGGCACATTGAAATTTGGATCGGCTAAAGATATATTTGGAGGAATATTCAATGCACAGGGGTCAATGGTGAAGTTGGGCAATTTGCTTGTTATTTTTGGAATAATTAAAAATGGAAGTTCGATTTCAAAATTATTATAACCTGATCTTATCTTCGTACTTACACATCGTGTTATGGAAGTTACAACTTCATTTATTCCAACTACTGGCAAAGTTTTCGCTAGATTTTCCGATAAAAAGTTCGACTGACTGCCAGAATCTAATAAAACTCTTGCTCTGTGATAATTTCCTTGGCCGTCCCTAATATTTACGACCGCGGTTGATAATAGAACTTGAGATTCGCATTTTTGCTTTGCTATCTGCCCTTTGACTACCGTACTACCATAATTAGTCGCTACCATTCCCAAAAATTGATTTTGATTATTTTCACCCTTCGGTGTCGCTACCACTTGGTTATTCGCTTCGAGTGACCCACCTGTACTGCCTTGCGGATCTGAGGACCTACAAGCACCGGGTGGATCGTCATTATTTACCATTTCCATATGCAAAATAGTATTATGCTTTTTGGAACAAATTTTACAACCTCTTGAGACGCAATTTTTTGAAAAATGATTATTTCGAAGACAATTGCTACAAAGCTTTAGCCTTTTAATTTCTTCGTATCTTGATTTCGTGGGAAGGGCCAGTAATTTCTTACAATTATAAATAAAATGGGTATTTTTGCAGAGTTCGCAGGATGGTGTAATAACTGAAAGGTTAACAGAACCTTTTTCATCCGATTTGCGTTTTTCGAAAGGTTTTGTTGAATTCCTTGAATAACTATTATTATTATCAACTGAATTCATTGATTCAAGTAACTGACATCTATTTGAGAGAAACTCTTTAAATTCTGCCATATTTGGTAATTCATCATTTCCTTTCGAAATTGTAAATTCTTTCCATTTACATTTAGATACATTATCGATTTTTATAACTAACATATATATGAGTAACCTATCCCAACATTCAACCGGTTCTTTTAATGCTTTGAGTGCTTTCAAATTTGTATTTAATTCATCAACGAACTTTCTAAGTAATGGACCTGATTCCTTTGCTATAGTCGGAAGGTCAAAAAGAGCTTGAATGTGTTTATCTATTATGATACGTTTGTTTTCGAAACGTTATTTTAATAAGTCCCATGCATTATTATAATTTTCGTTAGAAACTTCTACGGACTGTATAACTTGTGACGCTGGACCTTTCAAACAACCTTTTAGATAATACAACTTCTCCACGTTTGACAATGTTTCGTTTTTATCAATTACCGCAATAAAAATGTCGCGAAATTGATGCCACTCGTTATAGTCTCCCCGAAATTCAGGCAGATTCATAGAAGGAAGTTTGACTGTATTAATTGCTCCGGACGATACCGGTGCCGGTGGAGCAGCCACGATCTGATTTCTATCCGTAATAATTTTTCGAGCTTTACCAACTGCGACAAAATAATGTTTTTCGAACCTTTCTTGTTTTTCATCTTGCTCCCTTCTAAGGTCTTCGTCATCGATTTGATCAATGATTTTTTCGTGACTCTCCCTTGAATCCCTTAATAAAGGATCGATGCTTTCTAAACGAGTAATCAATTCAAAAAACTGTTCGTTATTATAGTCATCTAAAAACGTTTCAAACCTCGATAACCAATTATTAATCTGAACGTATTTATTTTGTAAACGAGTAGCTTGTTTAGCCTGTTCCGTTTCCGTCATTATATTGAATTTTATTGATTTGAACGGAAAACGTTTAAGTACAAATTTTCGATGTGACCGAGTTATAAATTTTCGATAGGTTTAAAATACAGTAAATTTTCGATATGCGTTAACTTTGATCACACAAATGACACTATATTTTGATAGGAATCATGAAAGAAAGGAAAGAGACTTACAGCTTGCCGTTGTTGTCACAGGAACAAAATGCCGGACTGCAGAAACCATGAAATCAACAGATTCGACTCGAATGGACCATGTTTTGCCCTTCAAACTAGTAGGCTGATGTTTTCTCTTTTCGATACCAGACACTGATGTACTTTTAAAAAATTGTATATTGATACAATAATCAACTTATTACAGAGAAGGTGAAATGAATTCAAAAACGTGAACTGTAACTGATAAGATTCGATTGCTCATCAGATAACGTCTCTCGTTGTTAAAACATCTGGTGCTTCAGCGTCTCAAAATCCCTGTGCGCACGCAACAATGGGGGAACACTTAGAACAATCACATCATTGGTTTTGAAGTGTGGACGTAATTGAAGATGCACACAGAGGCGCCGTTCAAAGGGGATAAATTGGTCTGTACATTGTTCAGGGACGGAACAAATAATCTAATAAAATCAATATAAAGTCCAACATTTCATAAAACCGACAAAACAAACGACTAGTTAGAAAATAATAAACGATTAATTATATTAATTAAAGATAAAAAATTCAATTATCGAGTGTCCATGGACTTTGGATCCACTCTTTTATATCAGCTATTACTGGTAAATCAGGCACTTCATTTTCGTTCTGAATTTGAACGTCAGGAACATCCTTAGTGTCGACATCATTCTCTTCCATCCATAAAGCATCATCATCATTCATTAAACAGAGAATTTCTCGGGCACGTCTAGCCGCAATTCTTTGAGGACGAATTTTCGCTATAGGTAACATTTCTTGTTTTTTATGTGATTGTTTGTGTTGATTAGCGGCTTTATATGAGGAAAAATATAAACTACATACGCTACACGATCTTTCAAATATGTATGACTCGACACTAGGGCAATAAATATCGTATGGAACTTGTTTCAGATAGGATGATGCTCGGAGATTTAATGACAATTGTAGTAATAATGGAGCAAACTTAGCCTCGTTGTCATCACTTCCTGCGACTACATAACCATTTGATTTTTGTTTAATCAACACAGGTGGTGGTAAGAATCCTCCTTTTAATAATTGCCAAAAACTAGAACGTCGTACTGGGCAACATGTGATAGTCTCGCATTTTACAATTTGTAAAAAATATTGTGACTCACGTACGTGATTAGCATACCAAGTAGCATTATTTTTCAACGTCATAGCAACATTAGCTTCGAGTCTGGTATCAGTTGGTACAACATATTCGGCAACTACAGGAAATTCATCAATGACTAATTTACTCCAAATATCAGCTAACACATTTCCTGCACTTTCAAAGTTCCGTTTTTCTAGCTCCAAATCAATAGTTCGATTACTTGAATCGAGATGTGACCCAAAATCATCATGATTTAATATTACACCAGTAAGTTCACGACTAAGAGGTGCCATGCGTCGTTCGACTCTGTTAAATGCACTCCTTCCTGGGGCATTTGTAGCTATAAAAATTGCATCTAAATCAAAATCTTTAAAATGTTTTATAGCTGAAATTATAACCCGCTCATACCGTGGATTTTCATCAGGACCACCATCGCATGTGAAAATAAATGCAGGTTTTACAAAACCTTCTCTAGTTCTCAATAAGTTTTCGAAAGTCGGTAATTCAGAAAGCTTATGAATGTCAATGGCATGAGTCTCTGCATTGGAAGATGAATGTTTTCCACTACGAATTGCTACGTATGTAGGACCAGAGTACGTCACAGCTTCAGGTGATCCTTCACCATCTTTTTTTATTAGAATGCCCGCATAAACAGATGGAATAAGTTTATGTTTCTCGGCGACTACAAAATCATGATCTGGCAATTGGACACGGTAATCAAGATGCATTAACATTGGTGCTTGAGCGTTAGCTGCTGTAATGCCTAAAGGTACACGTGCTTTATCATCCATCGATAAAAAAAAAACTTGATCCGGACCCAAAATTGAAGCTACAGATTCAAGATTTCGTATAGTAGCGGTACAAAATTTGACATCTTCATGCTTTGAATGTAACGTAGAGTCTGGTTTACAAAGCTTGACAGGAACGGTTACGACATGTTTTTTACCTTCCTCTGTATTTACTCGCTTGGGAAGAAGTCTCAAATACAATCCTGAGCGACTGATAGTATAGCCTTGCTTAAATAGTTCAGCTTGCAAGTCGTCTAATGTCTTACAACATCTTATAACTTCAGTACGACGGCGATCATCAGCTGCGCCACCAAAAAGAGCAATTGATTTTATTACTTCAAGTAAACCGGATTGATTTTCCTCAACTCTAGGCCGACCAAAAGTATTTCGAAGTTTAAGAGCAGTTGCTACATCAGGATTATTTTCACACAGTTCTAAAATTTTTTGTTTTTTAGTATCACGACTTTTTTTTGGCGTTTCGCTGCGTCGATTCTTCTTTTCAATGAGGTCTTTTCTGCTTGAATATATTTTCGTAATGTTGTTATTTTTTTGGTAGCATCATCTGTTGCTATACCAGCATCACGTGCTAATACTAAGCTATTGAGCTCAGATTCGAGTACAATAATTTTATTCTTCGAAGCGTGTTGACTAGGTGTTGGTTTAGCTACTATTTGAAGTGATTGACATCTACTTGGTTCTGTCATAACATTTTTAATTTCTTCTGAATTACTCAGTTTAATGTCCTGTAATTAATAGTAAACATGTAATATATTAAATAAAATGAACAACCGCGAGTATTAAATGTTAAGCAAAATTCCGAACAAACAGAGATAGAAAGATGTAATTACGGACTATTTTATAATAATCTAAATTAAAGATGTTTAACTGATTTAGCCTAATTAGTTGTATTATAAATTTTGAACTTACTTTACTGTCTTGTGGCTTTACTAGTGCTAATGCCTTTGATGAAGAAGGATTCTTTGAGAAAAAACTCAAAAGTGTCCCCTTTTTTTTGGTCAATTTCACTTGTAATTCTTTAATTTTTGATTCTGTCTCATCTTCAATGTTATCATTATTTTTTAATCTTTTCCATAAGGCGTTAACTTCTTCTTATATGATTTGTTTTTTTGTCAGCATGAGCTGCACTATAGGCATCGAATAATCTGCGGTAAAGACTACCTAAATCAATCTTTTTGTTCATTTTAAAATAATTTAATAAATTAAAATTGTTAAAACAATTAAACTGAGAAAACTATCACTGTCACTCGGCAAAAGTCAATCGCGAAATAAACAATAGGAATGTATTGAAGTCACTGCGCCAGCGCGTGAGGTAGCACTTGGTCGAAGGTCTCGCAAACAACCGACGGGCGGAACGATAGAAAAGCGAGCGAACAGTCGCCGACGACTTAAACCTATTTAAATCCTTAACATTCGAAATTCTCTTGAATTTGAGAATCTCACTTGTATTACTACGCCGCTCTAGAAGTTAAATGACGTTGCATGAGAGAATATCTCATAGCAAGAATGCTAACTTATTAATAACTATATATCAAGTTCGTAAATTTTTAAAATTTTCAATTCACATCCAAACTTTGCGTTTTAGTATTTTAAATTTTAACATGTGACGTCACAAAACTATTGACCCCCCATACCCCTTGTCACACGATGTCACACTTCGGTGATACCCTCCCTCCCCATTAACGTGTGACGTACTTTATGGATGGCCCCTCACCATAAAACCCCCTCATACCCCTTGTCACACGATGTCACACTTCGGTGATACCCTCCCTCCCCATTAACGTGTGACGTACTTTATGGATGGCCCCTTACCATAAAAACTCTGATAATCAAACAAACTAAAATCCTAGAATTTTTTTCACTTCGTGATGTTATTCTCAATACGCTAATGAATAGATCGCCGTTGCAAAAATTGTTATTGTTTGAGTATTGTTTATGAGTAAATCAAATTTTTTTTTCGTAATGTACTTATTGATGGAAATTATGATTTTAAGAGAATAAACAGTTTCTTGAAAATATTCATTTGTTGCTTTTAACAATCGTTTTTTGCGATAAATTTTAAAATTAAGGATCCATTTTTTTCTAATAATCATAAATTATATTGATCTTTGAGGTTTGAAAAAAAAAATTTCATTTGTTTATTTAAAAAACAATTTGTTGTAAGTAAATAAATTTTATCATTTCATTTTTTTTTATTCCTAATTATGTAATAAAAGTAGCCATGTATGGTTTTTTTAAATGTCATCTTCATTTGATCGATTCCATGTAATCGACCGATCAAGCCATCAGCATCATCATTGTCGTCATCAATTGATTGCCTTGTACTGTTAGAGCAGGTTTCACCTTTACACAATTAGTACACTCGTTGATAGAGGTACAATGAAGCAGTTTAAACAGCTTATCAGACGCAAATTTTCCGTTTTTTTCGTTGACAGATACATTTTTTCGGATTTAATCCAACCCAATCTTCCAAATTCAAACTAAGATTACCAAGCCAAAAATGGTAATACGTCCTGAATGGGTGTAAATAGGTTGCTGTTGATGTTGGAGGTAAAGTTGCTAAGTTGATTGCTATTTTAGATATACCGATGGTGCTTAAAAATCGGGAAACAAAACACTGTATTTTTCGTGAATTTATCACGATTTTATTATATCTCACCTGTCATCGAAATTAAAGCATCGCTAAAGTCCATGTAAGTGTTTTTCGTCATTTACCGCCGTTATAACTAGACAAACTCCATAATAAATAGTGGGACCGTCCATTTTGAGTGAGCCTCATCAGTTTACCTGTTACTTTTCGCTGTGGCCAGTTTGCTCATTCTTCCGTCTGTCAGTTGCATTTTTTCCATTAACGAGCCTATGATGAGATATGGAATCGGTATCGATGAATGCAATATGTGGCTTGAAAGAACGGAAATTAAATATGCGATTGAAGCAACCGAAACAAGAGAGTAGAAGAACTGAAACAAAAAGTACATTACCTCGAAGAAGAAAATCAAACACTCAAAAATAAAGTAGAAACTTTAGAAAAATGTTCAAAAAAAAACAATATTATAATATTCGGCCTCGAGAACAAAGAGATCACAACTAATAATATAAGTGACAAACTCAATATACCACTGGGAGTAGATATCAGAATAGCTGATTTTAATAATATATACAATTTCAATAACACAAAACAACCTCCTGTGCAAGTAGAATTCCTGTCGTATTTAAAGAAAATGCAAAAATGCAAAACAATGCAAAAATCTGAAAGGTACGGGTGTTGGTATCTCACATTTGAACAAAGTCGTGAAAAAAGAATTCTAAAAACTTTCTTGGACAAAGCTAGAGAAGATCCTACCGACCGTTCTTATATAAAGGAAAATAAAATATCAATCAAAGATAGAGTATATACAGTAAAAGAATTAGAGGAATTAGACCAAGGAGAGTAGAGCAACGCAAACAGTACCTCACCAACCCCAAATATAAGAAATTTTGAGAAAGAATTCGATTCCCCAGAAGCAGCCGTCGCCATAGCACAAAAATATCCCAAAGAAGCAGAAAACAAAGAAACCATTATTGACACCAACACATCCAAAACCAGCGAAAATAAGAAGATTATTAAACCGAAAGATAGGGCACGAAGCCAAAGCTCAAACAAGTAGATATAAATTAAACACACATGTATTTGATCTCTATTAACCACCTTGTTATCGTTTCTACATGTATTGATCCTAATGTTGATGCTCTTAGTATTGCTAGTACATTTGGTGTTTTTTTTCTTTCATATAACTATCAAATCAACATAAGGATCGTCACATTAAGGATTTTGAGGCTAATATTTTATATACAAATCAGTTCTCACAAATATTTCTTTAATCAATACATTAACTCGCTCATTGCTATTCCTTGATATCTCGAGTAGAAAAGAGGTCAATCCTCGGAATTTCCATCAAAGTCTTCATCATCGATGTATCTGGTCATCAGCATGCTGTTTAACCCATTCAGCTATTGAAAACTGTTTTTGTACAACGCTGTAGATGATTTTCTATAGATATTATCTTCTTCCATTTGTTACCCACCATTTTTTATTTCATGTTCCATTTATATTGTGAAAATATCAGAATGAACTATGATTAGCAGTTTCATTGTCATTACTATCCATTTACATTTTCTAATATTTCTCCCATTTGCATTTATTTAATATGATGAATACATTTTCATTATTTCCGTAGCTTTTTCTGTATCTATGAATTTTTCTGAACCTATCAAGTTCTATTTTAATCAAGGATCCTGCAAATGAACTCAACCCCATACTACATTGGTACAGCAATTTTCGCTAATTTAATTCATCATGTTAATACTCTCATCATCATGATTATTCTATCTCATATTCCAAAAACTTTGAATTCATAGTGTACTTGTTTTTTCATTTGTAATTAATGATCATTATTATTATTTTTGAAAAATTTATTTCTATTCGAGTACAATCCATGCTTACATTTACACGATTTTTATTGCACATATATGATCACTAACGATTTAATTTTATTGCAGTAAAATTAAAAATATTTCCACTAATATAAATTCACACCATGTCCCCCACTTGTGAAAAATCGGAAACTGAACAATTTCCGTTATTCACTGGTAATACTTTGAAATCTTTCAACAACTGTTTGTGCTTTCAACAGTTTTTTGCCGCTGAATTTATTACTCGGAATCTTTCTTGATGTATTTTTTTACCAGCTGTTTCCTACAAACTTGAATGACTGCTACAATAAAGTTTGGCAACTCTTCAAAACACGGTCACTGGTTTCCATTCGATTGCAATGGCTTGTTTTAGAATAATAAACTCTAGCAGCTCCTCAAGTCCTTGCGATTCTTCCAATTTCACTTTGACAATTTCTTCTTTCTTCCATCAAGTATTGCAAGTGGCTTGTAAAAAGTAAAAAAATTCACCGCTGCTTTCTTCTTCGTAACTTTCATCTTGGTTTCTTGTTATGTACTTGAGAATACCGATTATAGAAAAATACCAGAATTTTATTTTGGATTTGTGAAATTGTTGCCTATTTTAAGTTCAAGACATAGCTTCAAAGATGGTAGTTTTGAAATGACAGGTTAAACTTTCAATTTTAGATGTTTTCATAATATTACGAGGATTTCCCTCGTCAAACTACCTGTATAAATCAGTTAATCTGCGAAAAAGTCCCTTCAGAGATCTTCCAGACATTGAGAGGATCTATCATAAGATCCTATAGCGGTTCCGCAACGTATAGATCTATTGTTAAACGTTAAACAGTGTCTACCTTTTCAGAACAACATAAAATATAAGTGTGTCCTATAAAGTTGTCATACAGAGATGTTATATGCTTGTCATACACTACTGTCATTTTTTCTTCTATATTTTGTCAATAAAAAAAGCCAATGTCAATAAAACTCTCTCAGTTATTCCTATAAGTAAAAGAAAATGAGTCATGCTTTACCTCATCCAAAATCCAAAAATAATCTCAAGAAATTTATTTGCTCAAGCCAAAATCAATCAATATTCAGTGATGCTGATGAAACAAAGCTGGATCAAGCCAAGGCCAGAAATGCATGGATTGCCAAGGATAATGATGCCCAAAACATCAGTACATCAAAAGAAATGTGTGACACATTGGTAAGCATGTATAGAAGGGACACTACCCATCAAAAGCAAAAGATCTTGCTATAATTTCATTCATACAACTTCGACAAAGCCAAGACTACCATGGATAATATCAGTCATCTCACGTACACAGTCTTCAAGCTTTCACAATTCAAAGAACAAGTAACTGAAGAAATATTGGTAACAAATATTCTTGTCTCACTACCTGAACATTATCATTCCATTATAAGTGCCTGGGAGTCAACACCACAAGCAAATAAAAGTATTGACAATCTGTTGGCACTTCTCTGCTCAGAAGAGGAATATTGGAAGACAACCAAACCTCACTCAACAGCAGCAGCTTTTAATGCTGAAGGTAAAGCGAGGAACAATTCTAAGAATAAAAATGGGAATAAAATTGTGTGTCATAAATGGGATGAAGATGGCCATAAAAAACCACAGTGGCCACACAAGAAATATTGCAAGACTAGTCGTCGCAATAATCGTAATGAAAATGAATGCTGCAAAAAGGAAAATGAAACTGGATAACCGAGTACCAACTCTGCAAGTTTAAATGTTAAATGCACCTTTTGTGGAAGAAACATTCATGCATCAGAAGACTGTTTTTACAAAAATGCACATCAAAAGAACAGTGTACAGTGTTACATAATTTTGTAAGAGAAAAAGACGGCTTGAACTTTGAAGATATTCAGTATGCTGTAGAAAATCCGATGCAAGAACGAGTACAACTTCAAAACTGTAATCCACGTGGTGGTCCTTTTGCTAGTCTTACGTAAATGCGAGCGAGATCCGACACGATTTTTTTCCAGGCGTAGAGGGCTGGCAAAACACTCGACATTTACTGTCGGCGCCGACACAAAATCGGTTTCCGATAAGTGTGAATAGCTTCATATAAAATGCTCCGCTACTAGAACCTCCGATTAATATTCGTATCCGACAAGTGGGAATCAGCTCTTTACATACAGTTCACCTTCGAAACTGAGAACAACGAACAATGGGTTCCCTTCCTTGACACGAAGGTTATCAGAACACCAGAATACTCTACTTATATATTGGTATCGCAAGCCTATCAGTTCCGGTAGGCTCTTGAATTATTGGTCATACCATAAGCAGTCATCGAAAATCAATTCGGTCAAACAAATGAAGAACTGCATTCTGCAGATTTCCAATCTTTCTTTTCATATTAAAAATTCAAATATACTTTTCCAGTTATTCATTAATAACTCCTACCCAGATCCTCTACTTAAGAAGATCTTATTTAGTACGTCAACCATATTAAGTTCAAATCAATAATAACAACCAGTTGGATATGCACCCAAGTTATGCAGAATTTTCAAAGATTTAAATGTAAACATAGCTTTTAGATCCATATTCACCATCAATAAACTATTTTCTAAACTTGAAGATAAAACTCCAAACAACTTTCAATCTCAATTAATTTATTCTATTCCACGTTTAAATTGTGGCAAGGAATATATTGGTCAAACGTCAAGATTACTCAAAGACAGAATCAGCTCCCATAAAAGTGATAGTAGATTACATCCTGAAAGATGTGCTCTCAGTAATCATGTGCCCAAAGAAGGTCATAACATGGACTATAATTCAACAAAAATCTTATCAACTGAATGAAATATATCTAAAAGATTGATTCTTATTAGTTAGTGGGCTATGCTGAAAGACTGACAGTAAACAAATGAGATTGTTAAACACTTATAGCCTACATTTCAGTATGTCGTCCTTCACGTTCAATATAAATTATGGTCCTTCTACTGACATCTGTAATTGCATTTTTAATAAATCGGGGATTTATATTTGCGAATGGTATTTTCCAGATGTTGTATGTCAGTAAATGGTCTACTTCGGTACACTTTTTGTTTCAGGTAACCCCGCAAGAAAAAGTCTAAAGGCGTCAAGTTGGGTGATCTAGGTGGCCAATAATGTTCCCAGTTACGTCCAACAACTTTGCCTCTGAACATTTGTTGGAGCGACTGTTTTACAGCAACCGTGTGATGTATTGGTGCGCCATCCAGCTGATACCATAGGTCGTACTTGATATTTAAAGGCATATTATCTAAATCTAAAACTTCACTAACCTCATTATTTAAAAGGTTGCGTTAACCGACGGATGATAAATTTTTCCTAAAGAAAAATGGTCCAATTATTTGGTCGTTAAGTATCCCACACCATACATTAGTTTTAAAGGAATACTGATCACCACATTCAACTGTGAAATTGGGATTTTCTTGGGCCCACCTTCGGCAATTTTGAGAACTTACCGTTCCATTTGAAGAGAACGTTGCCTCATCTGTCCATAAAATTTTAAACGGAAACTTTACATTTTCTTCTCTCTCTCCTTGAAACCAGAATGAAAACCCCAAACGGACATCAAAATCTCGTTTTTTCAAAGTGTTAATAAATTTTGACCTGTAAGGCTAAAGTTTATTCTTTAATAAAATTTTTCTAGCACTTTCTTTCTTGTAATCGGTATTTTTACGCTCGTTTGCCCGTGTTCAATAACTTTTAAACAAATGTTAAGTTGGGCCTCCTCACCACATTTACTTGGAGTGTGCTTTTTCTCAAATTGATTTGCTACGAATCATGTTTCTCTGAATTTCGACGTTATCCTTGACACAGTAGTATGATGAACATTTTTTTCTGGATGCCGTTCATTAAAAATTTCAGCTATTTGCCGGTATGGTGTATTCTCACCACATATTAAAACTATTTCTATTCTTTCCTGAAGAGACATCATTATTGCAACAATAACTGTTGAAAATTTGACAAGTAAATCAACAACTTGACACTACCATAGCACGCATTTTGTTTATCAAGACCTACTTAAAAATTTTATTCAACGTGAATAAGCATCCTCACCGCCCTAGTTAGTGTTTATAAATGATCTGTAAATACTGAATATTGAAATTTTAATGTTATATCAACTCTAGTAATTTTATTAATACTTATTGCAGTTTTTGAGTTGTGTCTGTTTTTTCAAAATTGAAGGTACTAACGTTTGTTCAAGAAAATAGCCAAGTGATTGAAACTTTGCACCAGTCATGTTAAAATTTTTATAGCATATTTTTAATTTATTTCTGAAAATGTCCGTATGAGTGAAAATGTATCAGAAAAGTTGAAGTCCATGATGAGTTTGTTATGTATACATGAATTGATGACAATTAACCGAACTTGTTTCTTAAAATAAAGGAAATATCTGTCAAGAATAAGCAAAACGTTAACTTTATCCTAGTTGCATAATATTTGGCATATGGATATGAACTTGCCGTAGACACAACTTTTTCAAGTAATTTTTTGTTAAATTCTATCTAGAAATGTACTTTTTCAATTTTTTTCACAAAAAAAGTTGAATTTGACAAGCACTAAACGTCAGTGGGTTGCAGTTAGCCGCATCATTTTAAGTTAAATTCAAAGCACAAACAAGTGCCGAAGTTAAACTTCATTGAAACTTTTCGAAAAAAAAGTTTCCCATATGGTGCGCACTATAATGGTGACACTGTATATACCCTGGTATTCATTGGCGATTTTGTCCTTTGGGAAATGAAGGAATGTGAAAATTAGACTGTTGGTGGTGAATATCGTTTCCTTGTCTAATTTTTGACAATTAGGCCAATTTTGTCAGTTACACCTGCAATGTAGGAAAGGAACGCCTTGTGAGTTGTTGTCTTTTGGAGCTTTGGGACTGAATGGAGACGTTTTTTGAGTGGACGTGTTGCATTTTCAACGATCAACTTCGCCCTTTATTTCACTTGTTAGTTAGATGAGTTTTTCGTTTCATGAAATGATATAGACAATATAATCATTATTATATTGATATTGGCGATAATATTTGTGGGGGCCCTGGGTGTTAGTACACATTTTTTGTCCAATTGTCCAATTCATATCATCAACCAAATTACATTGTCAGACAAAAACTATTCTGTTGACTACTATCACTCAGCCATGATACCACTGCGATTCCAGCGTACTCTCTGAAAACAAAACAAGCGAAGGTAAGACATCCAATCACCCGAAGAAAATTCTATCGTATCGAATTTCATAAGAAATCGATCATCTTACAGCGCGCTAGCGGTAAATTTCATTTTCGTTTTCCACGTCCTCCAACAACAGCCAGTCCCGTGAAAAACTATATCTGGCATTGATGTGTGTACTTTCCAGATCTTCATAAATTGACTTGGAATAAATGGTGAAATATTATCCAGCGCAACATATTTACGAGCTCATTTTTCACCGGTATATGAGAATAGAGAGTAATCAATATGGATTTTCGAACGGGAAAAGCTAGATTATGACAAATGTTAAAGACTTCCTCCGTTCCCTTTCCAACTGAACCTAATGTATTACTGCAGGATCTTCTAATAAATCGTGGTATATTAGATAACGCGTTTTATTACATTTCCATTCATTGATGACGTAATTTCGAATATGACACTGTTTTCAGTTCGTTCTTGGAAAGTTTCGTGTCGAGCAGCAATCGCGGAAAGGAATTGCCCACTTAGCATTTTTAGAGTCTATCGTTGGATCTTATGAAGCTCAGATGAGTTTTATAGGTTTTATTTATTTTCTTTCCAACTTGACAGATTGATCAATATCTGTAAAAACCGAAACTATATTTATAGACCACATTATATGAAATACAGTTATTTTTGTCTCTTATTAGAATGAAAGAATCATTTTTCCATAGAGAGGAATCTAAAATGTGTGTCCAAATATTTCTTTTCCTCTGATACAGATACTCGGAAAAATATACTATTATACCAAAACTATTATATACTGAACTTTTTCATTAAATTTTCAACAAGCTATCGACAAAAAACTATTCACTGGCACAGGAAGAATTCGAAACAATAGCTACCTTTGGAAAATCTTCTGAATAATGAGAGAGACAGAGAGAGAGCAATTAATTCGGAAAGATGTCATCTGGAAACAAATACTTTCATATAAACATTGAATTTAACCAATTTTTTTTTGAAAATACTTTATACAGTCTCCGAAAACTACGATCAAGGTGTCATTCGATTCGTATTGTCACGTAGAAAGTTTGAAGGAAAGTCCGAAAAGGCACTGGAAAAATACAAAAATTATAAACAAATTGTTTTTTAAATATTCAAAATATTCGAATCTGAAAGAATCCGTGGTTGAAAAATTTTCATCCTAATTTTTCCATCAGTTATGAATTTGTTGATTTTAATTTTTCATATTTATATGTTCAAAATACGTTTTTACGTTAACCAGCTGTCGTACTCCTAAAAATGTCAACCCTCAGAAGTTTGAACTTGTGCGATCTAAAGACTAACGAGATCTTACCTTTCAACCTGAATCCTAGAATTTTTTCATTCCGTGAAGTTATTGTCAGCAACCATGTTTTCCCCAATAAATAGATCGCCGTTGCAAAAATTTTAAAATTTTGATTTTACACTTTTCCACTCATTAACAATTGAAATTTCAAATTGTTTCGACGTATAGCCGTTAAAATCTACTCATTTTTTTAAAAATTTTTCATTATTACTGTTTGAAAAATTGCTATAAAAAATACATTGTTTATGACTGAATCTGAAATGTTTTTTTCGTAATATAGTTATTGACGGAAATTACTATTTTTAGAGGAAAAAAGGTTCCTTAAAAAATTTATTTGTTCATGCAAAATGCGTTTATTCATCAACAATCGTTTTTTGCGAGTAAATTTTGAAATGAAGGAATTTTTTTCTCTTTTTTGGGGAAAAAAGTTTTTGGCTTCCTACTACTCCATCTTGATATAAAAAAAGGAAAAGATGTGGGAATCTTCCAAAGAAAAGAAGGAAGTAATCAATTTGAAAATAATAACTCCAAACATTGAAGAAAGTCCTCCTGAAATAGCTACTTTCATATAAACATTGAATTATACGAAAGAAAAAAATACTTCTATATGAATACTGAATTATACAGAAGATACTTTTCTCTACACAGTTTGCATTTCAAACATTCGTTGTGGAATAAAAGTCAGATATCATTCACATGAGTTTTACTTTAAATGAATGGTAACAAATTGCACTTACATGGAACACTGTTATCCTCACTGGTTTACATCAATGTTTCGCCGTAAGACACTTGCCTTGAGGCTCTTCAGTACCAAATTGAACAACATTATAGAAAATACATACAATTCATCCATGAATTACGATTTTTAATGTCGCGGAATAAATTTGATCTACTTATGTCATTGATGACATCGTAATGACATTCATTCACTTATTTGATCTAATCCCAGTCAAGAGGAATCTTATACGAATTGAAGGGGTTATATTTTTAGGACTGATTAATTTTTGTGAAAGAAATTTTTTGGATTTCTACTACTCCATCTTGTAGCGTAACTTCCCTACCGCTGGTAATTTCATAATGTAATATGTTTTCGTTTTTAGTTTGTCCTCGTTTGTCATTTATACTCCCTGTATCATGTTTGTTTACGTCTTTTCATTATCGACGTTAACCTATTTTTCATTTTATTCCGGTGTAAATGCTCGGGATCAGTATTGACAGAATTATCGACATCGTTTGGCTTGGCCTATTCGCGCGGAGATGGCGCTGTAAGTAACTTTCTCGGTATAATTCAAACTCTTTTTTTACGCATTTCTTTATTTGAAAAAGTATGGTGGCAAAGACTTCAGGAACGTTCGATCCATCTGGAAGAGGACTCGTTCTAGTTGATTTCTCATATTGGAACTGCAAATAAGTTTTTCTGGAACCTCAGCGGTATTTGAAAAGTGAATTATAATAATAATAATAATATAAGTTTATTCAAATAACCGATACAAATATGAAAATCATCAAATAAAACGAATAAACGAGAATACAAAATCACGAAGCGTCAGTGGTGAGACCGTTGCTTGTATGTGATAGATTAACCTAAGTATAATATTATTGTAGTTTTAAGACAAAAATATAGTTTAATAGTACAGATCCTTTTTTGTGCATTTAGAAACTTGCGTTTCTAACAACTTAACCAAACCACCCAGTCCCCTACGGCTCTGAGGAATGATTGATTCTCTTACAGCCTCCTGCGACTCTAAAGATTGTTTCTTCACAGCCCCGTACGACTGTGAGGAATTTATCTTATAGACGAGAGCTTCGGAAAGGACACCCCGAAATATGTCTCGTGGGGTCCAATAAAATTATTGGACAGATCCTATAATTTTATTGATGTGTACGTCACGTTACTTGTATATATTATTCACATATGAGCCATATTTGGTGTTGACATTGTAGGGTGTATTATCATAGTTGGGAGTGTTGTTATAGTTGGGGGTGTTGTCATAGTTGGGTATTTTGTCATAGTTGGCTGTATTTTCATATTCCCAATAGGGATAGTGCCTTGTAATTTTTTGTTTTTCAAGTTCAAGATTTTTGTAAGTTTTTATTCACCGCATCATGAAAGAGTTTCCTTTCACTGAGCATATTCCAAAGTTTTATTTTATTTTTATATGAAGTAGGAGAATATATTTTTTTAATTGTTTCAGATACTATGTTGTGAAGTCAAGGTCCAAGATAGTTTGCACATCATAAGCCTATTATTTTTTTATCTGGGTAGTTTATTTTGTCTCCTCCTCATATCATATTTGTGCTCGACAGATTCAATCAAAATTTTTTGTTTTCGTACATTAATTAAGATATTGAAACAGAAAATCTGCCTAACATCCAGTACTTGAGACTCTTTGAATATGTTGTCACTCGAGTATGTGGCTTTTTTCCCATAAATTATTTTCAGTATCCACTTTTGGATAGCATTTGAATTCTTGAGGTGATAATCACTCACACCTCCCAATCCTATGATTCCATAAGACAATATTGAATAAACCAGAGCGTAATATACTATTTTGAGCTGTTTTATGTCTAAAAAATCTTTCAACTACTTGAATCTATACAAAAACCCTTTTAGTTTTTCTATCAAGTTTGGAATTTGGAGATCCCATCTCATATACCTGTCAATAATAACGCCTAGGTATTTTATCGAATTTTAATGGCCCCATATAAGGTAAGTATGATGATTGAAAAGTGAATGGTAGGTATTTGGTTTTCCTAAGTTGAGAGTGAGCTTGTTATATCTAAACCATTCATCATATTTGGCAAAATGTTTCTACCAACATTTTCAAATTAGTCCACGAGTCCGACTGGTAGAAGATGACGGTATCATCAGCGAAACTTTTGATACTACCCTCTGTGTTCACACTAAAAATACTGTTCATATATATAATAAATAGGAGAGGACCTAGTACCGTTCCTTGGGATACACCGTATGTAACAGTCATCGAACTACTCATAATACCACCTATGCTGACACTCTGCTCTTGGTTTGATGAATAGTCTTCCAGTAATTTGCATATATTTTCTCTCAACCCGTAATTTTCCAATTTTCTGAGTAGCTTTTCATGACAGACAGTATCGAACGCTTTCGGAAAATCAACAAAAATGCCTAGGGCCGTTTTTTTCATCGATAGCCTCATATATTCTTGATGTAAAATTGTGAATTGCATCTTCCGTCGATTTACCTTGTCTGAAACCATGAAAGGACCTTGTGATTACTCAAAAAATTCACTATTCTTACTTTAATTATTTTTTCCATCAGTTTAGCCAAGTTGGAAATCAAAGAGACAGGTCTATAATTTACTATTTTTAGGTTGAATAATGGTTTTATAATTCCAATCTTCAGCAGTTTTGGGAAACATCCCGTATGAAAATATCTATTTATAAGATATGTGAGTGGGTTTTTGATTTCAATGGATATCTCTTTCAGAGTCTCAGAGCGTATATCGTCAGGACCCGGTGATTTCTTTGCTTCAGGTTCCATGATCATTTTGAGGACGTTATCTTCGTCTGTGATATAGAGATACATGGTGTTTCGCAATCTCTCTCCTGATTCACTAAAATCATGTGGTATGGTTATTCTTTCCACGTATGTTATACATGTTTTTTTTCGAAAAATTGTAAATAATTTGAAACGCCTTGTCAGCTTGTTCTGTATGTTACGACATTAGTTGTCAGTATTTCAATTCAATTTTAAAGTTCGCTTACTTCAAGTCTGACAAATGGTTAGAATAACGGAAATGCATTAAATAACGGTTTTACAAATGACTGGTTACGAAGATAAAATTCGAACACGTCAGGAAGTTTTTCACCTATTCCATGAGAAATTTCCTTATTTACCGCCCATATCTCAAGGAACACTAAGTAAAATCCAGAAGTAGGTTTGTGAGGTTGGTCACGTGGGATAAATAAAAAAAACAGCTGCCAATACAATGAGTGATGAACTCAAATTAGATATGATGCTTGAGTTTGTTAGCCATACATAGATAATAAACAAATTTGAAGAAAATAAAATGCATCCCTATAAAATGATTCCTACTCAGGAGCTCACGGAAGATGATTTTGATTAAAAAAACTTATTTTTGTGAGCAAATGATGGACATTTTGGATAACAATATCATCCAATTAGAAGACGTTATGTTTTCTGATGAGGGTACTTTGTCAATCAACGGTCATGCTAATCGCTACTGGTCAACGGAAAATCCTCACTGCATGAGAGAACACATGCAATACCCTCAAAATATTAATGTTTGGGCAGGGATTTTAGGAAACTATACCATTGGTCCTTTTTTCATTGAAGGCAACTCCATGAAATTATTTAGCACTACTTCCACATTTAATGAATTCATATCCTGATCCAGGAAACCCCCAAATTCCATTAAATACGATATGGTTTCAGCAGGGTGGAGCACCACATCACCAAGTTAATGTCCGGCAATAGATCGATACAACATTTCTCAATAGGTGGATAAGGAGGCGAGGACCGATTGAATGGCCAGCTCGATCACCTGATCTTTCCATCATTATTTTATTTTATGGAGATATGTGAAGAGCAATGTTAACAAAACTGAATTTTCAGATTTGAATGACTTAAAAAACGAATAATTCTTGTGATTAAGTCGGTCACGCTTGATATATTAATCATGTAAGAATACAGTTTTATTCGAGAATAGGATGTTGCCAAGACGTTCGTGGTGAAAATTTTGAACATCTACTTCGTTAACATCTATAGTTTCGAATTTCGGTAACAACATGATTTTAATATAATTTATCTAAATTGTTGCAATGAATTTTAAAGCAAAACATCTTTAAATAGAGAATGAGGAAACCTTTCAAACGATAATCACAAACCTCTACTTCCCTTTTGAATATTTGGAGATTGTACCTGTCATTCGAAAGGGGTTTAACCCCTTTGACATGTTTCGGGATTTTTTTCAATATGTACAGTAATCGAAAAAATGAATTCATTCCATTTGGCTTTTACACACTGTATATTGTGCTATACAAGGGTGCGCAAAAGTCCGGAATAAAATTAATATATTTCTAACCAGTATTTTAAGAAACAGCGCTGAAACAAGTCAGTTGATTGCACGTTGTACGCATTGGTTAGCAATAAAATGAATTTTGTTTTTCAATCCCTCAGCTGCAACCCTCTCCAACTTTTTTTTTCAAATGCAAACCTATGTCGTATATGGGCTCACTGAAAAGCTCGATAAAATGGGTTCTGACCATACCCTTTTTTTTTGTGGTTATAACGAAATGAGAAAAAACTCTTTTGAAAAGTTACAAATAAGGTACCTAACTAAGTACTATCTACGAGTAAATTAACGTATCAGATGCTGAAATTGGGCTTCACCCTCTACTTGGCAGGCTCCTAGGCGATGGTAAAACTCGTCTACAGCATTTCGAATGGCCTCAGCCGGTATGTTATGTGATTCCACTCTAATTCTGATTTTTGTTTCTTCAATATTAGCCGGACTATTTTGATAAACCTTGTCTTTCATATATCCCAAATAAAAATAATCTAATGGCGTAAAGTCTGGGGATCTTGGCGGCCATTCAATTGTACCACGTCGACCAATCCAGTGTCCTGCATATATGTCATCATCAGATAGAAACCACTGATTAGCACTGTTAGATACCTCGTCAAGATGAGACTGTAACATATCATTATTTTTATCCCAAAGTAGTGTCGTCCGCAAAGAGAACCAATTTGAACGGCATAATATATTTGCACGAATCATTCACATAAATGGCAAATAAGCGCGGGCCCAAAACAGATCCTTGCCGAACACCATGCTTAATAGTTGAAAAGTTTGATAAGGTCCGTTGAGCATTACTAAAAAAGGTTCTTATTAAGTGAAGCGAAATACCTCTAACTCCGTAATAGTTCAATTTTTCCAACAGAATTTCATGTGAGACACAGTACTGAAAACCGACTTAGGTTTGTTATTGCTCGCAACAGCTGCAAAATTAGTATAAATGGAAGCAAATACCTCAACAATCAGAGATTTAGGGATAAAATGCTTGCCAGTCACAACGGGTCTATATGCTTCTGGTCGGTAGCTGAAACTGTTGATCAAAATCTACAATTTCACCACTAACACAAGCAGATGGTTCAAATGCAACAATAGCCATAGAGGAAGCAAACCTACTAGCTTGGGATACCCCAAGGGTCTGTATTAGGTCCTCTCCTATTTATTTTATATATCAATGATCTACCGCAAAACTTGTCACCGTCATCATGCATGATGTTTTCAGATGATGTAACCATATACGTAAAGGGAAACGAAGATTCAATAGCACGAGAAGGAGCACGACGCTCCCCTATTGGCCGAGAACCCTTTTGTGGTGCAGCAAAAGCGCTGCGAAAAACTTTTAACAGCAACTGAGAGCAAAAACAATCCCAAAAATGGTGGAATAAAGCGCCGGGTATGAGCCAAGGCAAAGAGTTCATTAAAGAGCCATCGCTGAAAAGGCGATAAACTAGAGTTCTGGTCGGACTATTGACGGGACACTCTGGACTCAACAAACACATGAACAACATCGGACTGGCAGACGCAGTCCTATGCAGGATTTGCCAAGAGGATACCTCCGTACACTATTGCGAAGGTCTGTCAAGGATAAGGTTTGCAACATTAGGGGACATTAATACCAAAATATGGGGGAGTGCCGTCCTGTTGGAACCAAAGTGTTTCAGTGAGGATATCTGGATCTGCTTCATTGGGAAACACAACAGCTAAAGCAGGGACTGATTCAAAGCGTAAAAAGTCTGAGTAGCGTGCAGCTGTAAGGTTTTCCTCAAAAAAGTATGGCCCCAATATTCTGTTGTTGATGATGCCTGCCCATATATTTACTTTCTGAGGACGTTGCGTACGAGCTTCGCATATCCAGTGTGGATTTTCCTGACTCCAGAATCGATAGTTGTACCTGTTATCTACTCCATGTGAAAAATTTGTTTCATCCGAAAAGGGTATGTTGAATGGAAACCCATTATTCTCGTTACATCGCCTCATTATTTCCTCACAAAATTGCAAACGCCTGTTATAGTCACCTTCCAAGAGCTCTTGGACAAAATATACCTTATATGGGTGGTATTTTTCTGTTTTCAAAAACCTCCCAATCGTACGTCTAGACG
>WOGN01000395.1:0-25581 GCA_015342105.1 Leptinotarsa texana
GAAATATTCAAGTAAATACAACAAATTAGGTATCATTGGAAAGAGAATTTTATACCCTTTCAAATGATATATCACTCGACCCCCCACTTTCCATTTAAAATTTTAGGGTTGTTACTCACCCTCGCTAGGGGTTTGAAGGCACAGATAGAAAAATACATCTAAAATGTGACCTCCCAAAAGCAAAATTGACCTGTTCGAGCATGTTTGCGTTAAGTTACAAAAAAGAAAAAAGCAAGGTGCATACTTTTCGTTGGACCACTTGATAGCCACATCTGATGTACCACAAGGATCAAATCTAGGACCTCTACTGTTCAATATATTCATTTATGATATCAGAGCTGATATTGATGTCAATTTCCTTTTATACGAACATGACTTGAAACTATATCACAATATAACATGTTCTAATGATTGCGAACGTCTCGTCCTGAATTTGAATCACGTTGCTACATGGTGTCGAAAAAATAATTTATCTCTCAACATATCAAAATGTAATGTCTTAATCACTAAAAACGAACTTGAATTTACAAACTACGTCATAAACAATCAAGTTCTGGAGCGTCCTGACACACTCACTGATCTAGGTGTTACTCTCCCTCTCTTTCAATAAACATATTGACACTACTCTAACAGCAGCTTATCACATATATGGATTCTTAGTTAGAAATACAAAAGACTTCGTAAAAACTTCAACATTGAAACTACTTCATTTCACTTTTCTTCGATCTAGGCTGGAATATGCATCTGTCGTGTGGAGTCCCTACTATCAGGTTCATATAAATCAACTAGAAACTCTACAGAGGCGCTTCCTAAAACATATGTCTTTTAAACCTGAAGGCAACATATCCTTCTGTAGGAATACCCTATTATGAATTGCTTGTAACTCACAATTTTTGTAGTCTCGAGGCAAGGCGTAAATATTATCCAATTCTATTTTCATTCAAGGTCATGAACAATATAATCGTCTGCTCTCAACTGTTACATATGTTGAATTTTTGGGTTCCTAGACGGTCATATAGGAATAGTGTCACATTTAATTTCAACACTCCACGTACAAATATAATGAAAAAATCTCCAATTTATACAATGTGCGATACCTCTAATTCTGTTAGTCATGCCCTAGATATATTCAACTGCCAGATTATACAAATCAAAAGACATCTCTTAGCTGACAGTTCTGTTTTTATTTTTTTTTATATAGATTTATAAATTATATTATGTAAGTACATATTTGTAAATGCCACTGTTGCTCCCTATTCTGTAATTGGGTTCATCCTTTAGAATAGTGTATGAAATAAATAAATTAATTAATTAATTAATTAATGTTTTTCCATGCCCTTAAATTTCCGATGGGTGAATTTATTTTTAGTATCAGCATTGCACCCGATCGGAGCCAGGGCGGGTCGCTAGTTCCTAATAACCCTCTATGAGTAATTCTCTCTGTGTAATTTCGTTCATTCAAAGACAAGTCTAATGAAGCAAACATTCATTTCAAATTAACATCTACGACTCACCTGGATACTTCCTCTTGTGTTCCATATCAACAGCCCGAGCCTTGTCAAAATATTTCATCTTCTCCTCTGGGTTCAAATTTTTCCAAGTGCTCCCCAACTTCTTGCTGATTTCCTTGTTGGAATCCGCTGGAAACTGTTGCGACATGATCTTCCTGTTCTCATTGGCGTAAATCATGAACGCATTCGGAGGTCGAGGAATTTTCGGTTTCAAGGAAATCTGTTTGTTGTTTTCGAAAACTCTTTCTTCTGTCTCTGAAAAAGAAAAATCAAAAAATATCGTGAATATTCCACCCGTTCTAGAGAAAATGGGGAATGAGTGAGAAGAAAACTCCATGTGATTCCTTCACTCAATTACGGTGTTGCTATTTTTCCAATCTGAATGTATCGATAACTTTCGAACTATAATAATAATAATAATATTTATTTTCCCACAAGAATATGTCTTGTGGGAAATGTATAGGAATGGTCAGTATATAATGGAAGAGCACTAAAACAGAGTACAGTCATTTAAGAATAAATATATATAAAAGTCAACATAAAAATACATATACACACATACACTTACACATATCTACATATGATACATATGATATAACTAACCATTAAAATAATCTTCCAACGAGTAGAAACATTTTTCAGTCAGGAATTGTTTCAGGGAGCCACTGAATTTTTTTTAATATATGGCTTGTTTTATATTTATGGGTAAATTATTGTAAATAGACAGCCCCATAATTGTAGGAGCATTGTCGGTGACCTTATATTTTGTGAACGGAATGTGGTAATTTTTTCTTTGGTGTATATTTACGGAGTGAAACTCTCCCGTCAAAACGAATTTGTATCTATTTTTAAAAATAAAGACGGATAATTCATAAATATAGATAGATATGAGGGTCAAAATTCTAAAATGTTTAAAAAGGTCCCTACTGGAATGTGTACTAGGAACTCTAGCTATTATTCTTACTATTCGTTTTTGTATACAAAAAACATTTTTGCCAAAGTGGAATTTCCCCCCAAACATATTCCATACCTAATTCGTGACACAACCTGTGCATGGTATAGAGCCACTAGCTGAGGTATTTCCAGTACATGTTTGAGATTCCTGAACTTGAAACGTACAGAATTCAATCTTTTCATTAAGTTTGTACAGTGACCTTTCCAGCTTACATTTTCATCAACAAAGAGTCCAAGAAAATTGGTTTCATCTGTACCGTCAATGGATACATCAACACTCATCTTGATTCTGAGAATATCACATTTTCTTTGACAGTTATGAAATCGTATAATTTGGGTTTTACGAGCGTTCAAATTCAGAAAATTTGTTGTGCACCAGCCCTGCATCAAATCTAGAGCTTTTTCTGTATCTTTTTGCATATTAAATTCGTTTTTTGTGAAATTATCAATTACTTGTCGTCTGCATACATTGTTACATGAATGCCTTTCAAGAATTTATTCAGATCGTTAAAGTACAATATTAATAAAATAGGTCCCAGGATCGATCCTTGTGGTACACCAATATTAATATTTACTCTTTGAATTGACGAAACCAACCCTTTCGGATTAGATATTTGGAATACATACGTACTGATGACGGTGTTTCAAAAAAGAAGAAATCAATTCTAATGTTACACCTCGTAATCAATAATTATACAATTTCGATTATACAATTTCGAGAGATCTTTTCCTATTAACCAATAAACTGATGTAAGAATTGAAGACTAGGCCAACAAAACAGAGTTTTATAGCAATGTAACGCTTATTCTCGACAACAATAAAATTGATAGCTATGAAATTGATATATAGCTGGCATTATTCTTAAATCATACATGACTATCACAATGTCAGTCATTGTCACTGTCCTGATCAAATCGAACCAAAGGAATCGAATATTCAAATATAATTAATACTAATAATACTAATAATAATAAACTTTCCATGAATGCATCTACAGAAATTCACAGGTTTTATTTATATTTTGATTATGATAGCAACTAGATCCTAACTATACTGAAACAACTCAAATGGATAGCTATATGTACACCTTATGTTAAATGCCTAATTCAATTTTAGAAAAGTATAATTCTCATCCAATTATCAGGCATCTCTCCTCGATAACAACCCAAATGTCAAAAATTTGAAATGAGAATGATAGTTGACTGACACTTTTCCATTATGTATCCAACCTTGTAACATTTTCAATTACAACGATCAGTAATGTAAGAAAAATAAGTTACTTTTTCAAGTTTTGAATTAAATTTCGAACTAGAGAGTGAAACTAAACGAAAAAATTCACTTCATCAAATATTCGACCTGAGCACCCTTAACTTGCATACAACAGTATAAACGAGCTTCTATTTCCTCCCTTACTCTGTGAAAAATATCAGGTGTCAGTAGTACTAGTAATTTTTCCCCATAGATTATATACAGTAGTTGGCTGCGTCTTGTAGATTTTTTTATTGAATCGTCCCCTTAGGAAAAATCCAGTGAAGTCAAATCGGAGGATCTTGGGCATCATTCTGTAGAACCTCTCCTTGCAATTAATTGACCCGATAATTACTTGCTCATTCATATTAACGGCTTACATCCGCATAGCATGTGATTAGGGTTGAGGCGTTCTGAGAGGATCTTACAATATTTAACCCTTAGTTCAATTCTCTAATCATTTCCAGCAGTTTCTCGATAATGAGTTGACGATGGGTTGAAAGAAGTTCTACAGAACGGCCATCCAGATTCCCTGATTTGACTGCACTGGACTTTTTTCAGTTAGGATTGTTAATTCCATTGTAAGCAAGTTAATGGTGCTGTGGTTCGGGCAATTGAAAAAGTGAATTTTTCTGTTCAGTTTCACTTTCTGGATCAAAATTAAATCTAAAATAAAAAAAAAATGCTTATCGTTGTGATGTCTTTAATGTTACTTTCACATAAGGTTTCACTCGACTACTATGTCCATTTGAAACGTTTGATCCGACGGTTGTTGTAGGGAGGGGGTGGCTGACAAAAGCAGTTGATTTTAACGTAGAAATGCGTCCCATTGAAAACTAAACTTGACATGTTTCACGGTTTATTACACTTACATTATCAAATGAGTTTTTTCATGGTGGTCGCAGAAATTACATCAATAATCACCAAGGTCGCCCGACTTCAACCACCTAGATTATTTTCTGGACCTCAAAAATTAACCAGCTGTCGCCCCCCTACGAACGACAACTCTCAAAAGTAGAAAGAATCTTGTGCGAGCTAAAAATTAACGAGGTTTTACGTATTGGCGTACGATTCCCATTGAGAAATATATAGATATATAGTTGATTTAGATATTTCACCTTAGGTGCACACATGAAACAACTCAACAAGGTATGAATTTACATGTTCAATCATTTCTAAAGTTTGAAAAAATATATATACATTTTTATGTCAATTATTAACAAACACCCCGTACATGGTACAAATTCCATTGCAAGTTGAAGTTCTTACAATAGCAAAACATCTGAAATCGAGGGCGGAAACAGCAGAAAGTTTACAATAATTCTTGTTGACAAAATATGAACCATAAACATACTGTAACTCACAATCAAGAAAGATAATGGTTGAAAACTTGAGGGGTGTTCGAGTCGGATGAACCTATAATCATCTCTTGTGTAAGATAATTTGTGATCCCACAAACTTGACTGTAGCTACATAATTTTTTCAAATGTACAGGTAATTAATGGAGAAACTATATTTCTGTTTTCACTATTTGAATTATCTTCTCTATTATTGAAGTTTATAATTAAACTAGCCAGTATTTTTTTTTCAAACAGAACAAGTTATAGGTACATAAACATAAAAGGTACTAATAACAATGTGAGTTTTCAGTGTCTACTTAGGCAAATGCAGCAAATTATGAAAATGAAAATAAATTCCTGGTCACATCTATAAAGTAAAACTAGTATACATTTTGTCCTATTCTCAAAGAATTCTTCATTGAAGTAGGTAAACTTCAACTTCAATATTTGACAATCAAATAAAATGCAGAAGATGGGGAATTAAACAAGTGAGGATCGAACATAAAGATTACACATAGTAGCCTCCTAGATTATATTGAATTTTTGTATAATGTACAATATTGCATTGAATATATTACATAATTACTTACCATTTCGGAAAATAATTTTTAAACGATATAATTTTGTCCGAGCCATTTTGAATCAAATTCAGATTTAGAAAATTTTCTCTTTTCATGTTGGCATAAGATACCCAAACAACCATAGAATAATGATCTGTAGAAGAACGCTACACATCGACAGGTTCGCCAAGCTCCTCGATTGTGGCTGCCATCTTGCTAAATCACCGGGATGGTGACGTCACAGCGATGACTTCGTTTGAAACCCGTTTAAATACATAGGAATAATTGAAATTCAGATATACATGACTTTTATATCGATTTCATTGATATGTTCCTTAGTTTTTGTCGAATCTTATCGTCATGGATTTCAATAATCAGTATCTTGTTAAGATACACATATTTTAGGTATACCCACAAAAGTCTCGAAATGTAATATTGGATAATCTTGAAAGTAAATGAAAATTTTCAAATCAGAAAATAAGGTAACTGTAGTAATTGTTTCAGAAGGTATTTCACATTCTTCTTGTTCGAAATTATATGAACTAAAATTGAAAAGGTGTTCATTTTATAATATTACCTTTGTATATAGACTAATACAAAGATATTACTAATTTCACAATTATCATCTATAACGAAAAATACACAATGTTTATACTAGGAGAAAAAAAAGCAAAAGAAACAAAAAAGTTTGACTACTTTTCTAAAATGTGTATAATATTTAAAATGAAAAAAAATATTTTTGAAAATGTTTTTGGATCTTCATTTTGCTAATATTTTCTAAGGATTTGGAATATATCATATGATTCAAAATCACTCCTATAACTCGAGTGTTTACTAATACTTAACTTAATACTCGCAATCCTTGGATTCTTTCAATGTCTTGGATAGATAAAGACTAAATGTAAAAATTTGAAGTTTGCCCACATTTTTTGGTTTGTATGAATTAATAGTTGGTTTCGCATACTCTAATATGGAAATATATTTCATGATTCCGTTCTACAGTATTTTAAGAGCTATGAATAAAGAATTCGATGCTGCTTCCCAAACTGATATCGAATACTGCAGAAATTAATACATTTTTAAAAACTTTTCTCATTCATGTGAAGCCCTAAAATCTTGGCAGATGTTTGACATGTACGGGTTATAGTTTATTGTGAGATTTTCATCAGACAGTTTACAAAACCGCAACATGTTTTTCGCTATATAACAGCTTTCTTAAAAGATTTCATACTTATAGATGAACATTTTTTGTGATGTGATGCACTGTTTGTGACCTTTGGTGTAAATAAGAATGACGATTTTTCATACTTAAATAATAAGTGATATTATAGCTGTGATAAAATTTTATCAGGATCACAAAGCACTTCACAGATCATTTTGGAACCAACCGTTTACAGAAAATTCGATACCTACATTGTATAATAATATTCATAAGAATTTTATAATCTACCATATAAAATGCTCTTCTGAGTAGGGAAAATTAGGGAAGTTATTTCGAATGAAACATACTACTTCTATTAATTCGATGAAGTGATTATGTGCGCATAAATAAAATATATGAATAAATGCATTGTGTGTGTGCGTTCACGTCCCCAAAATAGTTAAGGAACGTAATGTGACTCACTCAACCGTGACTCACTAACATTTTGAATATATCAATGAATCCATCGGATCAAGATGCATTGAAAGCCTGGTATTTTTAACCGAGTCGCGTTTATTTTGTGAGAAACTCTAGACGTGAGAAATGAGATTGATTCCACTTTATACATGTGTTTATAGATGGTGCCAGAATCGAAATCTGTCGATCTTCAGCTTATGGACCATAATGTAAAAATTCTTTTACACATGCTACCATGGCATTGTCAACCACTAGAGGTGTGCTCAACACTTTTACCGGAATGCTGAAATTTATTGTATCTCTCTATAATTTTTTTTTCAAAGAGTCCCTAGGTTGAGAGTTTATGATAAATTGGTCACAGAAAAGCGGCCCAAGTGACCACATCGTCACCGACGTATTCAATAGCGATTTTCATTAGTAAAACCTACGGTGTATCTCTGTCATGTATTTCTTGATACATCAATAAAAAATAAATGCACTAGCTTTAGCAATGGAAAACGCCATAAGAAGTCACCAAATATGCATTTGTCATTAGTCAATTATGACAGTAAAGTTTAAAATTAACCAAGAAAATTCTGTTGCAAAACTCGAATGAAAACAGTCATAGAATATTCATAATTTTCCTAGGTAGATTTTATAAGATTCCAGTTTATGTACATTTTGAATTTAGATGCTGAATTACGAAAGCATGTCGGAGGATACTTTTCATCATTGTGGAATAAATGATTGTTAAATTCTTGAACGGCAACTTAAGCAAGAAAGTGAACTCTATTAATCCTGCATATTCATTCTGTTTTCACTTATCTCTTGGAAATCTTCAAAGTCTGCTTTTATTTAAAGTGGATTCATTCACCCAGTCTCAAGTTACAGGTGTTAAGAAATTGTAACTAGATGGAGTCATTGTTTTCATAGGCAATATTCATGCACGAGCATACATTTTCTTATATATGTATAAAGTATTACTATGCAAGAGTTGTGTTTCCAGTAGTGATAAATAAATAACATGAATTTTTGTGACTAAATTGGGCACATGACTTGAAATTGGTGCACGAATCCTGAATTGCTCTAAGTAAATTTGGAGGTCTGTTTTTTAACTCATTTACTTTGCTTGAAACAACACCATTTGTATCTTTTATGTAATTATGGTTTTCAAAGAATTACCATTTTCCGATGATATGGAACTGTTCTTGTTGATCATTTAAATGTACAAATGATAATTTTTGTCAAAGAAATTTTAACTGTTCCTTGAAAACTTCGCAAGTATTAAATTGATCACTTACCTTTCTTAAGGCAGCAATTCATCAAGTTGTCAGGCATATGAGTAATTTTTCTAATCAGAATTGTTGAAAACTGACCAAGAATTGACTTTTTATATGTTCAACACAAAAGCATTTGTTATGAAACAAATGTTGATTGTCACTTGGTTGTTATAGTATTTTCAGTTAGACTCGAAAGTAAATTTCAGTTAGACTATCCCTCGAAAAAGCTTGAAGTCTGAGAAACTCAATGGCTAAATTGAAATATCGATAAAACTTCAACTGCATGACTTATAATTGAAACAAACACATTTGTGAGACTGTAACACATATATTGTCATTTACAAAATTTCTGTACGTTACAAATTTCGTTGTACCAGTCAGTAGAGGCACAAGTTATATTTTTCCTGTGTTTTTATTATATGACCTTGCCTCATTTCTTTGTTTCGTTCTTGTTGATCAACATCCTTCTTCAGAGGCTCCTTTGACTCATAAACGACATCATTTTCATGGAAGTAAACTACAAATACCTCATTGGTAAACACAACAGATTTACTATTCTTTGGGAAATATTTATATTTATAGGAGTGCTCTTCTTCTACTGTTTCACAATCTTCAATGTTGTTTTCCACTTTTTCATTTGGCTTTGTTAAACAAGACTTTCCCTCAAGGGGAATTGACGAACTTTCTTGTTTAGGTATTTCTGTAGTTGGGTTTTTCTTTTTCTTCCTACTGAACTCTTTCCTGTTTTTTCTCCCTCTCTTATCGAAAGGATCCCAAAACAAAGTTTTCGCTGTCTTGGAAGTATCAGGGGATGACTTGGGTGACTCAGGGGCATTCTTCGATAATGATTTAGGTACGGAAGAACTACACCTTGGCCTCCAGTCCTCGCTAGGTGTGTTCCTTTCGTGTAAGCTTTCTAAACTGTCTCTGGCACGTGTAAGGTTTGAATGAGGTAAATTCTCCATAGATTCGTTTTCAAAATCTTGGTGTCTTGTTGAATCGGGCAACCTGGTTTCTACCTGAATTGGTTCATTGAGGAAATATTTATCCCTGCTACTCCACGACCGTACTTTATTTACGATTTTCTCTTTGAAACCTTTGCTTGAAATTTTCAACCTATTTTCCGAAGAACTGCATTGGAATGTGTTGATTTTGGGTTTCTCTTGGACCTTAATGGGTTTAACTACTAAACTAGACGTGACTAGGTCTGAAATTACATTTGCAGGTTTTTTAGACATTTTATGTAATTTTGAAAGTGTCAAATTGGCAAAACGAAATGTCTTAGGTGACATCAGCAAGCAATTTTCAGGAATTTTCTTAGTCAGGGAGCCATATTTGCAATTTTTGGATTGTGTAGTTTCTTTAACTCTTTAGAAAATTTTCTTGTTAACAGTTGGTCTAGGATACAAAATATGGTAAAATCTAAAAGCAAAAACTGTAATACGTACTTAACATACATATGCTGAACCCTATAGTGGCAATGGTAAAAAGAAAATCTTTGGTTTCTTTTATAGTCCGTTTTCAAATGGTGTGCAGTAATAAATCTCTCGGAACGATATATTCCAGCAGAGTGCTCTTTTAGAGCGCCTTGCTAGATTTGTCTTATTATTATTTGTGTTATTATTGTCTTGTTATTGTTATTTTTCCGAAGTATGACGTTGGTGATAAAATATATTGCAATCCCTAATCTGAAAATAAATAAATTAGTTATGCTGCGTTCTTGTATACTTTTTTATCTCTTATCCAATTCCTTCTGAATTCATTTCAAATCAATTATAAAGACGAAACATATTTGATATCATCCCCTAATACATATATAATGGAATAGGCCGATACTTGATTGACTGACCGTCGTTGTCAAGACTAACCTAACCTTTGTAAACCAATATGTCACTGATGATGTCTTCCTCAGTGGCAGACGAAACGTTTGGTACTATTACAAATCCCATTGAAAGTTGCATATACTTAAAAATCAGTAGTGTCGTACTAGGGATATTTTATAAAAATAATTTTTGAATTCGAAGAAAAAAATCGTATTCGGCGATTATTTTAAGGCAACTACGGGAACAAATGGGTTATAGTGGTAAAATCTCCACTAAATGAAAAATCAGAATTATTTCTCAAGTTATATAATAGTTTAATGTAATCAATTAGCAATATTTCACTTGCTTCAAGATTTTATAATTTGTGAAATTTTTATTATCAAATAAATCAAATTTGAATTCTCAATATATTTGGTGATATCGAGAAAAAATATTCACAATGAATATAAGAACAGAAATGAAGTCAGCAAGTAATACCTTTGAATAAACACATAAGCTATAAAACAATTAAATTCCAATTCATAACAAAATATCACATTTTTTTCATTATCACTAAGAAAATTATCAACCAAACCAATGACTTCCCATGCAATCTCTCGTCCAGGCAGTTTGACATACCCAACACCAGTGAAATGCACATCCAGCTCGGGTGCAAACCATATGCATACAGCCTCCTATGATATCAAAAAATAGTATGAATTGGTGGAAATGTTCAAAAAATCAGTAAGTCAGTAAAGCTATTCACTATTGAGTTTTTACTATCTGTAATCTTCATGTAACATAGTGAGCCCAGTCATTAAAAGATAAATAATTGACCTTCTGTCGTTACATCTCAAACAAAATTATTTTCAATTCAACAATATTTATTCCTCCTCAAAAATTTTAATTATGGGAAATCCATTAAGCCCCTTACTTGCAGAAATTTTTATGGATAATCTAGAAAAGTCGATCTTTAAACACCCTTTGATTAAGAATTTCTTGTATTGGCTTAGATATGTGGATGACGTTTTGATATGTTTTACAGATACTAAGACGCAATTATATACTTTTCATAGGGATATTAACAAATTTCATGAAAACATTAAATTCACTATTGAAATAGAAGCAGACAAACCAATCAATTTCTTGGACTTAACAATTACTAGAAGGGACAACAAACATGATTTTTCAATTTTTCACAAACCGTCCTATACGGATATTACTATACATTACGATTCGAGACATTTTTCCTATTGATAAGGTAGATAATCAAAATTATATAGAGCTTTAACGTATTTTGGACAACCAACGGAAAATGTGGCTTCATTTTTAAGGAAACCAGATATTAAAACTGCATATAGAACAATAGACATCTAAATTTGAGAAATCAGGAGTTTATAAATTAAAGTGTGGAACGTGTCCTAAGGTATATATTGGTCAAACGGGCAGACCATTTAGGAATCGAATTCAGGAGCATCATGTGAGCTATGTAAAGAAAACAAATTCAACATATTCAAATCATCTTCTAGAAGAAAATCATATCTTTAACGAAGAGTTCGAAATTTTTTCCAAAAAAATAAAGGTTTGAAACTGTATCATTTGGAAGCAATGGAAATTAATAAACTTAAAAATTCAAACATTCTAATGAATGACCAACTGGATTTGAATAAATCACCATTATTGAACTTGTTTTTTTAAAATCTGAGAAAGAATTATTAATGATATAGAGGTGAGGTAATATGCTTTAGATAATCATAATTCAACAGGTACCTTGATAGAGGTTCAGGTAATTTTTTGGAGGTAGTCTCAATTATGGTTACCTGTAGTATATAGAGATTATTGTAAGAATAATTTTAAGTTATCATACACTTGAGAAAGCTACAGTGCTAGCGAAACATGTTGTGATTATATTTTTTCAAATAGAGTTTGTGGAGATCAAATCGTGAGGTGTAGTTTTTGAAACTGGAATCTTCAGTCAGTTGATGCTATAAATAAGTTAGATATTATTTTAATGCAAAAATGTTTTAATAAATTTTACTGCAGATGAAAGTTTCTAAGTTTAGGTAAAATATTGAACATTGTTTCAACAAACTGAGAAAATATTGAACACAGCACTAGATTTTAACCCAAATTCAAAATGTGCAAAAAAATCTTGCAAAAAACTATAGACCAATTCCTTCACTTATTAGTGATATTGAAAATCGAGAAGAAAATTTAAATCAACTTGAGCAATAATTAATACATAAATAAAGATAAATTAAGAACTTTCTTTTATGTGACCCATCTCTGGAGTAATGCAATTTAGAATTACAGAGTCCCAGTTTGTTTTTGATATTTCAAAGGCATCTAACCCATGGTTTACCAATCATTTAATTTAATGATTTACCAGATCGTTTGTGGCTATCTCAAAAATCGTTCCTTGCAAGTAACCATTGTCGGTTATCTTTTGGATACCTTTACCACAAGGACGTTTCCCAAGGAACCATATTGTCCCATTCTTTTTCATAATTTTCAACATTCTCTTTTGAGTTATCAAATATTTTGTATATTTTTCAATTATCTTAAGAAGTGGTTGTATATTCTGAAACTAGAAATGTTGCGACCGTTTTCTACCTGCAGCAAAGCATTAGCCTGTGAGAAATAACATACCCACGAGTTGAAAACCTGTTCAGTTTCTTTATATACATTCAGTATACAAATGTACTGAATGTAGTCGTGGTGCCAGTGCCGTGAATTCTACAGCATGTGTTATATGGAAATTGCAAGGCCTGCATATCTGCTGCCAGTATACGAGATCAAGTAGAATTTAATGCTTATGAAACCAAGGTATGTTTTTTCTCCTAAGAAAGGTAGGTTCCTAAATTCAACAGAAAATTTCCGATGAATTGCTTCAACTCATATTGAACCTAAACCTGCATACCCTGAGGCTGCTAGATTTTTTCAAGAAAAAATCATCTGTCCAAATGTCAAGTAACAATGGCTGGATTTGTAACTGTTAACATGCAGTTTGTGTCAGTCACATCAAGCTTCCATTATAAGTTTGAGATGAAGGATTGAAGTTATCAAACAATATTGGAATAATATATGAAAGTTTTAGATATCAATGATTTGATCTGTACAGCATAGCAAAATTAGGTTAGGTGACATATAGTGTTTTCTATAATCAGATTCTATTAGAGAAGTACTTTAAAATAATATAGACTGTATGGGTAAATACCAAGCAGTTCAAAAGTTATTGCAAAAATAACATCGTAAAATGAATTATTCAATTAAAAGTCATTCAAAAAGTCTGGCTTTCTATAAAGATGTTTCACAAAGAAAGGTTTTTCATTACCAAATACTTTGTATAAAAACTGTTTTCTGATAATGGGTGAATCAAATCCCAAAAACTTTTTTCTTGACTTTTTCGAATGAAACACCCGTTATTTTATTTTACATTTAATTTTCCTATAAAAAATTCATCCTGAAAATGTGGAGTTTCATGAGAATTAACAAAATTATTCTTCTTATGCAGTGATTTCAAATATGTTTTTTCAACGTGAAAAAGTAATTTGTCTGAAATACTGAGCGATTCAATGGTATCAAAAATGAGACTCCAAATTGTCATTACAAAAATCTCTTCTTTTCATGTTCCTGATAGAATTGCTCACCTCAAGATCTAGTAATTTTTCTCTAACTAATTTTACTTTGAAATCTCATTATAAAAATTAATGCTGAAGAAGTTCAATATTGAAAAAATACATATATTTAAACCGAATTTCATTATAACTTTTGATTCACTAGAAAAAGAATTTCAAGAAAAAATCATATCTTGAACATAAATTTTAGTGTTCCATTTGAGAAAAAAACAAGAAAAAATTGTTTTTCGAGTTTTGATTCACCCAGTATTAGAGGAAAAATTTGCACATTATGCTCTTACCAAAAACCATTGCCAACAACTTACCATCTCTCTCAGTAGGAGTCCTGCATTGCGGACAAGGCTTGGTCAAAACTTTTATCGCAACTTTTGAAGCTTCATCCCATCGGGCTTCAGAAGCTCTAGCTGGATCAACACTGTAAGAGCAGCCTTCTGAGTTTATATTATTTTCATTATCAGCATCTCTGCATTCTCCAATGTGATATCCTTGGAGACAATTTCGACAGAAGACATACTAAAATCACAAAATTTGTAAAATGTAAAATGATTATACAATGTTGATCGACTTTCTTCTTTTAAAATAATTCCCGAGTGAATTTACTTTCCAATTCTAAAAGTTTCTTGTTGATGTATTAACATTTTCAGGGTAATGTTTCTAAAAAAAAATGAAGCACATACCCCACATCCACTAATACAAGTAATTTTCGTACATTCTGGATCAGCTAAAATTCCCATACCACAACCAGGTTGCGGACAGAGTACCCCTCCAGATCTGAGAACAAATTCCTCTGTTCCAAAACGTTGGTATTGGGCATACTAAAAAAAACGGTATTACAATAAATACTTATCAGTATTATCATCAGGTAATCAATAAACATTTTTTTAAATAAAAACTGAACATTCAGTTCCACATAGAAAAGTTTACCTCAACTGAGTGTACCAAATAATTTAATTTCAATATCCTTATATTTGGTTGGACTATTCAGCTACTCATATTTTTATCAATAGAAATATTATTAATAATGTTCGTTGAGGTACAAACAGTTCTTGATAATACCATGATGTATTTATAAACACATTTTGAATGATAAAATATATTTTTTCAATAAATTAGTGAGTGATAGGAGATCATCATAAAAATGAGAATTAATCTTTTATTGTATTCGTTTGAAAATGCCCTTACTGTCGTTACTGCAGAAATGTTAGTTACAAATAAAAGTGCTATAAAACATAGGAAGATAATAAACTAGTATGTAAAGAATTATTAGTGCTATATTCTAAATTGAAACCAATAGCAACTGAAAAATGTATGGAACAGTGATGTTAAAAAAAGATTTACATAAAAATGTTTCTCACTTGAACATCAGTGAGTAATCTAAAGTGGTGAATTTCTTTGATAAATGAATCGGGGCAACCAGCAGGGCATGCCAAAGTATAACCATATTCGGGATGCTGCCAGAACTGTCTCTCCGCGAGTTTTGTAGTGCAGTATTGCCGAAAGCAATCTAAACAAGTAACATGGCCATCAGTGCAGGGAAACACAACTACAGGATCGCTAAAAATAGAATAGCAAAAATATTAGTAACACATGGAGTATTTTTTTATTAATAAACTTGCCTCACATCTGCACAAGCCAAACAAGGTACATCTTGTAAATTAGGTCTTATTAAATATAATGGAACTGCCTGATCTTGTTCCCCTAAAGATGTATGTTCTGAACACTTGAAATAAAATTCTGCAAATGTAGGTTCTCGATTATTCAAAACCTAAAATATATAGGATTGAGATGTTGGAGTATTTTTATCTTGAAATTAAAAACTTACATCAGCACATAATTCTGAACTATTTTCGCACAAGCCTGTAATTTGTTTTTGTTCTAGAACATCGCTCCATTTCTGGGGATCGGAATGCACCGTGAATGCACCACTTTTGCAAAAATGGCACCTCACTCGCAGTTTTCCTGATTTAAGGGCTTTGCAAGTTGGACAAAAGACATAAAAATGAACTTTTCTTTTGTTGGTACCTGAAAAGCAGATATTGAAAAGTAACCTAAGATACGGCATCAACGACTTCAACTCAGTTCTATGCTACGAATTTGAAAAAGAATTCCTGGAGATGAAACTTTGCATTCAACTTATTTCAACTCAAAACTTCAATGTATCAAAATGTATTTTTTGAATGGCATGCTCAAATTCCAAAAATTTTGGAAGATGCCCAACAAAACTCAATTACAGAAAGATTTTCTCTGAGTCCTGCTTGTGAAAAAGGGTTTCATAAACTGATTGTAGTGAAAATCACTATAAAATGAATTGACAAGTTTTGATACGGATTTTCATCAAGTATCAGTCGGTTCCATTCAATTTCCAAAAATTCTCTTATACAATCCTACAACATAAAATGTGAAGCAACTGTTCCAACTCTAACTTATTGATCATTAACAGATACAATATAATGTGAAATCTCTATGAAAATGTTTATATTGAAAACATAATGAAATGGTGTCACATCATTGCATGTACACATTTACAATAGAGAAGTATATATACTATTAATTTCATATATTTGATCAAGTAGTTTCCTGAACCGTTTTATCAACATAGAGTCTAGGCTATTTTCTGTTACATTCAGTCTTTGATTTGAACAATCATCATTTCTAGGTTCTTATGTTACATTCATCAAAAATATGTTTTTCAACAAGTGTCTCTTTGAATTTGAAAAGGAAAAGTGAACATTTTCTTTTATTGAATATGATGGTATTTCATCATCATGATGAGTCTGTCAAATATAAACAATACTTGATATATAGATAACTTATTCATACCTTCCTCAGAAATTTGAGTATCTGCGTCAAGATTTGAACTACTTTTTGAGCTGTCTTCATTAGAAAACATTGTATCACTTAAAGTTTCACATAAAGGTTTACTGCCTTGATCCTCACTTTCCTTGATGAGACTACTGCATGGTTCTGGAAACACAGTTTTAGCTCTAGTCTGAATTTTCACAGCATGTAAAATGCTTTGTTGGCCCAAATCACAGTCCTAAACCAAGAAATTCTTTTCTAAAAAGTTATCCAAGTGACTCAGTTGACTTACGGATATCTTGATATTGTTTCCCAATTCCTTTCCAGCGAAAATTATTTTGACCTCATCTGGTTCTAATCCAAGCTGTTTGGCAACTATTTCCTTAAGATTTTTTATATCCCACGTTGGATCCAGCTCCACAGTGAGGGTATTTCCACCACTTTTCACAAATATGCTTAGAGAATTCGAAATTTGTTTTTTACTAAAGGACAATAATTGAAACATTCTGTGCACGAAACCTTTCAGAGCATTAAGCAAAAAACTCATAGCAGCTAAAATGTATGCACTTGTTACCCCTTTCCAAATATTTATATATATTCATGTATTTCCTAGGAAAATATATTTGAGGTTATGTCACATGTCTACCCTTTTGACATTCTTTTGACATATACTCTGTTTTTTTTTTGGATTTGTGTTCTGCGAACAGTTCACAAAACAGCTGTTTTGTGGAACAGTTTTGGAATTATCTAGCCAAAATCAGTGTTAACTCAAAAAGCACTCGACGTGTGTAAATGTACAAGCGATATGATAGCGGGTTTATAAGTTTATACAACAATACCTACCTAAGAACTATACCCAAAAACCAATAATTAAAAATATTAAGACTATACAGTGTCCGGTTAAAG
The DNA here is from genome assembly GCA_015342105.1 of Leptinotarsa texana. Classification (NCBI taxonomy): domain Eukaryota; kingdom Metazoa; phylum Arthropoda; class Insecta; order Coleoptera; family Chrysomelidae; genus Leptinotarsa; species Leptinotarsa texana. The sequence goes on from WOGN01000395.1 coordinate 17,636, forward strand.
CATATTATGTTAAAATGACCACAATCATTCTTCATTACATAGGTAAAGTTTTAACTGTATTACAAAAATATTTTCATATGAACAAAAAATAAATAAAACTGTCATATTTGAGATACAAATTTGAAACAATAGTAATATTTCATTTACATTTTGTCATAAGCTCTTAGTTATTAGTTATAAATGTTTGGTCAACATTATAGGCTTATTAGTCTTTAGTCGAGTTTACATAAACACTCTCATTGATTTGCTATGGTTGATCTCTTAGTTCTCAATCCAAGACTAAGAAGATGTGTTGCACAAACCGGCTACAGGTAAGCCTGAGAATTTCAAGTAGTAGCCAAGGTTCAACTTTAACCAAAAAAAAGAGAGGAAATTCGTCCTCATTTCTTTCAGGTAGGGGCCTGGCCCCCTTACCCTTTCAACTGATCTTTGTCAGAGAAACGTATATAAGTAAACGGTGGTGATACTATATAGATCGATTCGTGGATGCGACGATTGAACTCTTATGTATGTAGTGACGATGACGACTTCCCTATTAGCTCTGATGAGCTTCACAACTTCACAGTAGATATAGAAAGAACGTAGTACTGACTTTTGGTATCGAGACAATGTTCATGTTCAAGTTTTATTTCACTGGACACTAAGATAGCTAAATGCGACTTCAAGTTTGAAGTAGTTATTATAGTTGAACATCTTGACTAGTAGTCATATCGTACGACCCGTAGTTGGGTGAAAAGGCATTGACATAGTAAGCAGTTCTTCAGTCAAAATCATCCTTTCATGGACGAGATGTACTTTACAAGGATGGTATTCCACTTTTTTTGAAAATGTTGCCTACTGAAGACTTGCAATAATCAAATTTCTCGAGCGCTTTACAGCTTGGCCCTTCAACTGAGGACGAAATTACGTTTTGATCAATAGTTACGGGAACTATAGGTTTATCTTGCTTCCCCAGTATCGCTCTGTTTTATTTGCAATAAATAAGTTCTCGATCTGAGTGCATTTATTGAATAAACCTTTCACGCACCAGACCAAAAATACTCGATGTGTGTTTCGCTAATCAAGTTAGCATCATCAGGAGATGACTAAGACTCACCCTTAGTTATATCCTGATGATGCTAACTCAGCTACCGAAATACACGTAAGACAGTATTCTTGTACAGGTGTATTCTTTATGAAATGATGTTTAACGTATTGTAATAAATCAGAAGCCGACCCTGACAGTGCTGCACGTGCCGAGCTCATGGCAACGGCAGATCAAGCGGTTAGATCAGACGCGAACATTCCTTTATACGCCGAAGAAGCGAAAAGAGAGTTCGAGAAGGGTTCGACAATGTTCGTTACCGCAACATAAACCGGGCCGCCAGCTTCTGTGAAATCAGTCTCTTTGAAGAAAGCGAGCTGTCAACATGTTGTGCAGATAAACGTGTGTAAATAAATTAGTTACGTAAATATTGTAGAAAATAAATTAGTGTAAGACAGTCAGTGCTTCAATTCGTTACAGTATCATATCGCCAACATTAATCGTGATTAAAATTTCAATCCTCTCTCTTTTTACTGAACACGCCTGAAGAATAAGCTATTGTATAACACGTGTTGCGGTTTTGTAAAGTGTTTAGTGAAAACCTTTCAATGAATAAGTAATACCTATGTTAAAGCCATTTTCCAAAATGGATAGATAGATTGGCTTGACAATCTCTTTTTTTCTGATACGGAACCTTTGTGTTCAGCGACTGTGCCGCCAACATTTTTTTCTCTCAAAGGCTAAAGTTTATCCACTCTGAGAATAAACAAACGATACTGGAAAAAATATATCTCAAGGGTCACAGTAAATGTTCCAAGTGTTTGTACTGCTCTGACTGCTAGAAAATGACCTAACTCGGACAATAAATTGGTCTCTGATGTTTCGTTGCATAGCGCGGGTGTAATGTTCTATATTTCTTGCTCAATTCAATCTTTAGGGTCACGGATATTACCAGGTCTGTTTACGTTTTGTATAATTCCACAGAAATTTTATTAAATTCCGATTCTCAACTTGTACTTTAGCGTACATTTTCAAGAAAATGTGCGGCTCTTCTACGTTAACGATAAAAGTGTGTTTTTGTTATCGAATACTGTCACAATCTAATCCCTTTAGATAGTGCCCACACTATACAGTATGGATTTTAAACTAAGGACTTTTTTTGATAGACAAAACTAAGTCTTGTTGAATATTTTCGAAAAATTTAGTTCTATCTTGGTTTTGTGCAACCCTCACACGTCCTTAATGTCTGTATTCTCATTCTATTTTCTTATTACAATAAATTGTGAAATACATTCTCAACGCATTTCATGCTCTGGGCAGTTATCGTCAATTGAAAAACAAAAATGACAAAACATATCTTTAAACAAAAAAGAATGGTTAGATAGAATGTTGAAATATTTACGGCACCTTGTTTATTAAAAAGTAGTTTAAGTGGCGTTTATTCTTTGCCTATTTCTTATTTCGTGAATAACTTATTGTAATTTTGCTGTTGTTGCCCAATCTATATCAATTGAAAGTAACTTTCATTAGAAAATATAGAATATATCCATGTGAAAAACTATTGAAATCAGTTGGAGAGGTTGAACAACTTTGAGAAACCCATTTTGAATCTTCACGGAATCAAATTTTGATAACAATGGCTGATGTCAGGTGTATTGTCATGATATTGGTGTTTATCCATGATAATAATCAAGCTTTTTATTTCGCTAACACCCTAGTTTCACAAGTAGAATCTAATAGTAGGTACACATACTACAACAGTAGTAGTTACCTTACTTAATTGGTTAATGGAGAATGAGATAACTGGTAGCATTTGAAAAATCATTACAATCTCATTCTTGGACAACAGGTAAATTTTGAATATGATAAAAGGTTGAACAAATGGTGATGAGTGGTTAGTTAACCTTTTTTTTTTGGTCGTTCAATACGAAATTTAAATGTTTGTCCTTATATATTGCTTTGATGACAACACACTTGTCCCGTCATTCCAGTTGGATTCCAGGACATCAGCTGCGAATGCATATCTTCACCGGCAGGAGGGGGTTGCATATCTTAATGAGGATCTAAAAGTGATTTCGAATCGGGGTGGAAGTAACCAGATTTAATACAATGCCACGAAAACCCAGAGATCGGTTTTCTCCAAAAAGATAAATGTCTCCGAACTGGATATAAAAATTTCAGGACAAACAATTCCGCTTTCTGCTTCAATAAGTTTGTTGGGGGTTGAAATGGAATCCGATATGTCTTGGCACAATCATGTCGCTGGAATTGCAAAGGCTGCTTCTCAAAAGCTTGGAACACTGTTCCAAACCAGAAAACTGTACACACCTCAGCAACTTTTGATGCTTTATAAAGCTCAGATCAGACCTTCTTTGGAGTATTGTTCCCATATATGGGGCTCCGCCCCTACGTATACCCTAAAACTGCTGGATTCCGCCTGATTGGAGACACGAACATCACTTGCAACCTTGATAGTCTGGAACATCGAACGAAGGTTGGAGATTTGTTTCTTTTTTATAGATTCTTCCACAGGAGGTGTTCAACTGATTTGGCACATTTGATTCCATCAAAAGCGGTTTTGGGGTTCAACTCAGTACACCTCGAACTTCACTGTTTAAGAACTCTTTCATTTGGAGAACGTGGTCATTTTTAGTGGGTATTCGCCTTTGGGAAGTGCCTGAGTGACTCATCGGTGTTCAACCACTGCCTTGAATGTCTCCTGTTGTCGTAGAAGATCCACTTTTCATCACACGTGTCAATCCGATACAAAAAAGGATTGTTTTGGTTGCGCTAAAGCAAAGAAAAATATACCTCGAAACGTGACAATTTCTGTCGATCAATCAAATCGTGGGGACCCACTTTTTGAGCTTTTTGACTTTTCCAATACATTTCAAATCATCAAAAACCGCATGGGAGCTGACGCCCAGTCCTTTTGCCAATCCAGGCAACATTTGTGATGGGTCAGTCTCCACCAAGGTCCTCAAATCCTCGTCCTGGATTACTGTATGTCGAACACTGCGTTTAAGTGGAATGAACTTCCTGAGAACTTCTATTCAAATCGATTTAATCTCCAGCGATCTAAACATATAGATGTTCTTCTAGTTACTACTGAGTTCATATTCTCAAGTCAAAATATCAACCCGGTATGTCTTCAAAAATTTGTCTACATAAATTATTCATTTTTCAATTCTGAGGCATCCTCAACTATAATGCTGATAACCGCGAGTGTAAATAGGTCAGTGTCAGTGTTTTATCTACAACTCTCCAAAAATAAATTCTCATTGTCATATCATTTTTGTCAATATCTCGAGGAATATCACCTGTACCTTTCAATCAAATCATTTGTCGTTCGTCACTTGAGTACAAATTTTATAACTGATTCAAGGTACACCCTGTTAGCGGGAACAACCTAATGTATGTAATCAATACTAACCAAACACAAATCATCGAGATAAAATAAATATTGCAGTGTTAGCATCCGTCATTGGTTTTCCATTCTATACACGCACACCAAAGATATATTCGGAATGCGATTTTATAGCTAGTAGCCATATAAACTGTAAAAGCAAATTAGCACTGTTTGTTTTACTAAGTATAGAGAGTTATTTGCAGGAAATATTAACGTTTAGTTACAAACAGAAGGTGTGTCTCGCAATTCTCATTGTTTCAATTTTTATTTTGAAAAATATAGATAGTGGATTCTTTATCAGTCGGTATGCCGACACAATAGAAGAACATATCGACCAAAACGAGTCTATGGATCCGTCAGAAAATAGAAGAATTTTAAAAAGGCTAAATAGTGTTAGACAACTAAGTGATTATTTGAAAAGAAACAACAACACACTGAAGAGGAGTTTGAGACCAGGTATGACGCTAGTTTTTCTTCTAGGCAACAATTCTGAGCTTCACAATCTATCACAAACTAAGCCCAAACAGTTCTAACCACACAATGGAATGGTTATTTGATTTTGTGGTAGGTATGGTTCCCACAAATATGATTCAATTGAGTATATCTTACCTTCAGCTTTCAAAATTTCCAAGGTGGATTAACCCAAGTTTTTTTATATTGCATGAAATTTAACAAAAACCATCTTACAATGGCCAATTATGTTTCAAGGTCGATATCGAAACATTATTTTTTAACTCGATTTGAAAGTTCATAAAGATTTATTTAAACCACACTTCAAATATTACATTAGTGACATCAAAAAACGAAGGTATTCTAATTTAATCGTAGCAAAGGAAATACCGAAATTCTCCATCGATACGATTCCCGCCAAAAATTCGATTCAGATTGCATATATACCCTATACCCTTTTGGAGGTTCATTTGACTTGAAATTAATTGCTGACTGAGTTCAAGTGATAATATATCTGGGCGAAAGTATCGATTTATGTTACCAAAGTATATGGCCAATTGTTTCCGCCATTTTATTTTTTCCCATTGATCTCCCCCAATTCATATCCATGCTACGGAAGTGCATTAGAAAAACAGTCACCTAGGAGTCCGTCGAATTGGACTTTACGGAAGCGCAAAAGAGCCACACATTTTTTATTAATTGATTCTTGGAAATTAAGTCTATAAAACTGGAAATTTCGACTTTAATCTCGAAATTACGACTTTGAACTCAAAATTGTCTTGCAGTGAGCGCTACAGTAAATGACAGAGGACGTATCTCGTCGGCCGTGGATGTCGAAGCTTGACTCTGCAACTAACTGCCTTGAGGAGCCTCGTTCATCTTTGTCAATCCCATAGATGGCGTCTTCGAGATTACGTCTTTCACGAAACTACGAGATTAAATTCGAAATATCGAGATTTAAGTAGAAATTTCGGGACTAAAGTCGAAAATTCGAGTTTTGAAGAAACAAATTATGAAAATATATGGCCCTAGGATATAGAATGATGTCTTTTCATTTTTCATATTTTTTTCATCAAATCCTTTTATATAATACTCATATCAGGGGAATGTCCTCCATTTTGGATGGACTGCCATATTGTCTGCCATAAATTGAAAGATGGTGAAAAATGCTTCAAGATGATATACATGCCCCTATACCTAAATCGTCAAGTTTTCTCAATAAAGCCGTTTTTGTGGAAAAATAGTTATTCACGTTTTACCTACAAGTGTTGAAAGTGGCATTTTATTTTGTGAGTGGAGATTATTGCAAAACGAGCGTCCGCAAGTGGAGCAAACTCACGAGCAAAATAAAATCACTTTTAACAAATGTATCATACAATTTTTTTTGAATAACGTTACTGCTGATAATAAATGCTTTTCCAGAAACGTCTAACCTACCATCGACCGTGAGTCACGCTGTATACAGTAGTCCCACTTAGCGTCGGTCCCTCTGATGTTGACACTAATGACATTTCTCCCTGCTACTACAATCTTAACTAAAGCATCTTAATGTCAAAAACAATCGAAGGTTTCAATACTCATTCTGATAGACTCAAACAAATTTTTCTGGATTAAATCTGTATTTCTCGTACTTCTTGTGGAATTCTTCATCCAAACCCCGATTCTTATTCAAATCATGTACTCCACAATCTCTTCCAAATATTAGGTCTTGAACCAATAAATTACTAATATATAAAGCAATATCAAGATAATTTCGATAAAGACATTTCGCTGTCGGACTACTGGTCGCGACGGCGAACGTGACTGCTCGTGGCCTGCAAACGGTGCCGCGCGAATGGTCGCCTCGCCCGCCGTTTCGATGTTCGTACCGCCGATTCCCGTGGCCAGGCCGTAAGAATCTGTAGAGCCTATTCTTTTTGAATTATGTAGTACTATTTAGGACTTGAAGAAGTAAAAAAGTAATTGTGTAGTAGGTTTGGTAAAGCCCATGAAATTCGACAATTATGGAAGGGTTGCGTGCCTGGGTTTTTATTGACTTGTGTATATGGTTGGATTCTTCCAAAGTAGCAATATACCATAACGATGTAATTATAAATTTTGTATCAAACGTCAAGCGTTAAAACGGCCACCACCAACATTTTTTTTCAAATGCGGACCTATCTTTTATTACAAATATTGTATAAGCGATAAAATCAAAATTCAGTGGTTTATAACACTTGATATTTTTATAGCTTTTCATTAAAAATAATTAGCGTTATCAACGACAACAATTTATAATCACGGTTCCGTCGTTAGCTCTTCTGCAAATTGTTTTGATTTCTTGAAAACGTATTCAACTATTGGCATGCCTCAGACATTATTCAATAATTTCGATAAAAAGATACCCAAACACAACAAACATTAGTACTTTTCCTTGTTGGAAATATTTATATTACAGTAATCCTTGTTTCAAGGCTGATTTCTCCTGTATCAATTTTTATAAGTAATATTTTCATAATTCTCAATCTCGGAACTAACGAAAATATTAGTCAATGGTATAGTATTTCCAATACCAATTGGAACAGCACAGATAAGGAATTCACGCGTCTACATAGGCGTCGGCATATTATTTTTCAGTGGTAGTTTTTCAGTGGTAGTTTTTCAGTTACTTATTCGTACAATCATAGCAATTGATTACCCCATGAAAAAGTTATCTCAACTGAATTTTTCCACCATGGGTAATTATGGAAAACTTCGAAATCCAAGGTAGTTGATTTCCGAGTTGAAAACTCTAAAATACAATGAAAACACGAATAATCACACCGAATTTTCGTCAAACATATATTTACAAAATAATACAGGCCAACAAAATTGCTAGCAAAATCAAAATTCTTCTTCGCTATATTCAGATGGGGTGGAATCATCATCGGGTTGAATAACGATGGGATTTATAGAACTTTGCACATAATATTTGTTCTATTCTTTTATAACGTGGGCCACACAGTTCTCCCACACATCACCATTACCTACTTCATTCACCACTCGCCTTATATTGTCAAGAACTATAGCATTCAAAGTCGGTGG
>WOGN01000396.1:0-25567 GCA_015342105.1 Leptinotarsa texana
GTGACCTATGTATAACGATTCGTTGTACTGAACTAGCCGCTGTTGCCTCATTTCTGAAATTATTAAAGTCAGTCATCTGTACCGACGAGCCATCTCATCCCGAATTACCCTAATATAAAAAAATATATATATTTTAACTGAAATTGAGTTGAAGAACTGCTTAATCTTAGTGAAAAAATTGACACTCATTCAGCATAAAGCAACTCCGGTGTCTCGTCAATACTGTTACGTTTTTTCCGTGGGTTTGACAACTATTCACTACACTGTACAAATAAACTCAACTTTATTTCACTGCTACACTGACAATGAAACAAAAACACTTCAACTAAAACTTCAGACCAGTACTCAAATGTATATCGCCTTATTAGATCACTTCGTACCGTACTTTCAACTAGACTTCTCCGATCTGCGTGTTGGTAGTGTTTATATATCGTAATGGAAGTCTCTGGAAGTCAATAGATGCGAGGCGACATGTAGAACGATCGCGAACGCAAGCGGACGGCGTTATTTTTTCAGGGGAAGATTTACAACAATACCACAAAGAGTCGTGTTATGATTTATATTACTATTATTTGTAACACTTTCTATACATTAGATTTTTCTATGGTGCGGTTTTATAAACTGTTTAGCGAAAATTTCACTACAATGTGTTACTTAAATAAGAAGATATGATAAAATCGCTCGACTATTCGATCATCCGATGTCGGGATTTTGTCAAATTATTATATACGCATTTACTTGTGATGCACTGTTTGGAACCTTTGGTGTGGTAATGAAGATTACTGGAGTTTTGTCCCAACACCGAACTGTTAGAAAGATTAAACTTCCAACGCCAAACTGTTATTTTAAAACCTTGACACGTGTTTCGATCACCTAGTGATCATCTTCAAGAGGAAGGTTAAACTTACTCTTGAAGATGATCCCTTGTCGAAACACGTGTCGAAGTGTTAAAATAACGGTTTGATGTGGGGATAAAACTCCAGTAATATTCATATACTTATTTGCTTATAATGATTTCAAAAATCCATTGAGTATTACAAATTCAAAAATAAGTCGAAATATCGATGTATACCAGTGAGGATGGCAGTGTTCTATGTAAGTGCAATTTGTTACCATTCATTTAAAGTAGAACTCGTGTGAATGATATCTGATTTTTATTCCACAACGAATGTTTGAAATACAAACTGAGTAGAGAAAAGTATCTTCTGTATAATTCAGTGTTCATATAGAAGTATTTGTTTTGGAACGAATTTTCTTTCGTGTAATTCAATGTTTATATGAAAGTAGCTGTTTCAGGTGGACTTTCTTTCATTTTATGTCTGAAAGTTACTTCTTTGCATGATATTCACATCCATGTATAGAGTTACCTATTTTCAAATTGATTACTTCCTTCCTTTCTTTGTAATATTCCCTCATTCTTTTTTTGTATCAAGATGGAGTAGTAGAAAGCCAAAAACTTTCTTTCCCAAAAATTGATCACTCCTAAAAATATAACCCCTTCAATTCAAATATGACATAATTAATTATATATTCTTTCATATACAGATATGGAAAATAGATATCGGAACATACGAATCGCAATGCATTCTGAATGTGCCTATCAGCTTGAATTTTAGAAAACTACAGATCTTGATGAATAAAGGGGAAAATTATCTTTGGGCCAGCATTACGCCAAATGAACACATATATATGAGATTATCTCTGTATTACAGATTTGGCAATCGTTTGGCACAACAAGGTGGTTTATTTAAACCTTTATTACGTCAGGTTCGTAGTTTTTTTTGTAGCATTTTACTTTAGTTTTGAAGAGAACATGTTATGTTTTTTTTTTGAGTTTTACATAACATTTTCAGTTCATTTTTTTAATTGAAAGCATGTATTTTATTGTTGAAGCTATAATGGCAAAAAGAATAAACAGAGCAACTATTTTTTCATAATCAGCTGCTACTTACACAACCCTCAGAATTCTTCGAATTGTCCCCAGAAAGTTTCCCTGCAGACCGGTTCAGCCTTGTTATTTTCGATGTCTCTTACTGCGTATTACGAAGCTAGAGTAATAATTCACGCTCTACCTGCCATTTGTTATAAATAAAATATGCCACGAATCTCATGTAATGCGATATATTATTTGTAGAGGTTGGCCGTGTTACACTGGACAAAATTACGTGACTTTAATGAAAACGACAAATAGCTGGTTTTTCAGCGCGTCCACTTCTCGACAATACATCGGTCGGTTTGTGTAATCATGTGTGATGAAGATATTTATTCTGAAGGAGTAACAGGTGAAGCCCGCTTAGAGGTTTCGTTTTTATTTTCGTAAATGAATTCAGAATAATGCTAGAAATGCAAGAAATATCTAACATCTGGCCGTTTTCTCGAGAGATTAATGTTGGAAATGCAGTTCTAACTGCATCGAGATGTTCAATTATTCAGAAAAAGTGCTTCTGTTTTGAATTATCATGAATTAGCAAGAATTTATGCTGTTGAGTCGGCATTGTTCATATACAATGTTTATAAGAATTTATTCTGAAACAGCTGATGAAGTAGCGGTAGAATGTAAACGAGCAGTACAGGATTTACGTACGGGTTATAGCTCAGGTCCCCCATTTTCTTGGGGGCTCCCGACTCTACCTATCCTCTGCTTGTCGAGAGCCACCTCCCCTCTGACGATTTAATCTTGGTCGGGGCCTAATATCAGCGATATCTCCAAATAGCTTAGAGCCTTATCTACTCCAAATTCGTCACTCAGTATCATCATCATTTGCTCTATATCTGCGGATGACAATGGCAGAAAATTGCGAAGTGGTTTTTCGATAATTGCATAGTGCTGATCGGTTATTTCTCAATGTGGAAAAAATAGGATCTATAAGTTCAATGTGGAAAAAACAGTATCTATAAGTTCCACAGTTATCCAAGACGATGTTTCCACCTTTTCGGAAAGAGAGGTTTGGACTTTCTTCTCCTCCATAGATGACTTAAATAATTTCACAGTACGAGCAGTACTGGATTTATGTAAAAGTTATAGCTCTGGACCCCCATTTTCTTGGGGGCTTCCGACCCTACCTATCCCCTGCTTTTGGAAAGCTACATTCATCAATTACTGTCTCAACAATAATGTTTTTCCTTCAAATTGGAAGAAGGCTTTAATATTACCACTACCAAAAACTACTAATCCTCAAGAACTGAAGGACCTTCATGCAATAAGTATTTTACCCACGATGTCAAAAGTATAAGAAAAAATTTTTAATCATCAGCTGACGAATTACCTGAATGAAATATCAATTCCATCGCCGACACAATCTGGATATAGAAGTGGACATAGTTGCTCTACCGCCTTGCTACATATAGTCGATAATATTATCTCAGCTTCAGGTAAAGGTTCAAGTACAGCCCTGATACTTCTTGATTTTAGTAGGGCATTTGACACTATAAACTGTTACATACTAATGTCAATTTTGCATCATATAGGAATATCTGCAGATAGTTTTGAATTCTTCAATAATTATTTGAGGGGAAGATATCAGAGTGTGACAGTAGCAGCCAATAAGTCAAATTTTCTAGAATTGAAGCCGAGACTGCCACAAGGTTCAATCCTAGGTCCACTACTCCGCTACTCTTTTCTATTTATACCAGCCAGCTCATTAACACCCTTAGACATTGTTCTTCTCATTTATACGCAGACGACACATAGATCTATATTGCACAAGTTAATGAAGACATCAATAATTTTGTTGAAACTGCAACTGATCATTGTCTAGTTAACAATCCAAAAAAGTCTAATGTTTTGATATTTGGGCAAAAAAATGTCAGGGAGAAGATTGAAGACAAAATAAAAATAAAAATACTTGACAAGGACCTGTCCATTGTAGATCAAGCGAAAAGTCTGGGACTTATTCTCGAAAGTAATTTAAAATTCAAAACATACGTGAAAAAACTTATTCAAAAGGCTCATGGAACTCTTAAGATTATTTATGGAAATTGAAATTTTCTTACAAAATCAACAAAAATACTGTTATATGATAGTTTAGTTTTGTTTACCCTGAATTTTGCTGATTCAGTGTACGGCCCATGCTTGAAGAAACCAAAAAATCCAAAAGATTCAGAATTCATGTTTACGTCTCATTCATGGGGTTCGAATGCGAGAAAGTATTTCAAATGAATTGGTTGAAACGGGTTGGTTAAATATGGCAATGCGTAGGCGGTTGCATGCAGCGTGCTCTAAATATTTACAAAACACCATTATCAGTAACACCATATTGAGTGACGAATTTAGTGGAACTATTTATTCCCCACCGTTATGCAAGTGAAACTTCTAGTTCTCAATGTTGAAAAATATTCGTCGTAGAGCTTTCAGCTTCAGGCGAGACAAATGACGTCCGCAAAGGGGAAGAAGAACGTTTAAAATTTCGAGACTTTCTCTTGGAACTCCGTTAACTCTAATCTTGAGATCTTGTCTTAAACGGCGAAAATTTGGGCTATGTAAACGCGGAAGGCTCTCATTTTTGATTCAAAACATCATGCAAGATCATGTTTCTCGGATATATTTCACGGTGTGGGAATAGTCACGTGATTCCTCATGCTGGCCTGCCGGAAAAACAGTTTCAAATTGAAATCAATGACAATTAAAATGCAGCCTATTTCTTTTTTCAGACATTACAAAATGATTTTCTTCTGATTTCAGTTTATCAGGATACTGTAAGAAAAATAACTAACAATACTTGCGAGTATTTCTCGTTTCTACCTTTTTCCAAATCTTTCAAAAGTTCAACGGATCATGAATAATATCTAATATTACTCATCAGTAATATAGAAAATACTATGAGTTTTTCTTGGTTGTTGCTGAACCCCTCATGAATACCGAACAAAAGACAATCATACACAAATTCCTTGTAATTTCCTGTTCGAAGATTTATTTAAATTCATATATGAACTGTTAATTCTTTTGAAAAACAACATCACTTCCGTTGAACAATTAATATTTAAATTTGAAGATATTATTCAGCCAACTTACTAGGGAAAATGAACGGAAGTGTGTTTACCTTGATTCGAGCCGATGCTACATGGTTTTATTATACATTCACTTGACTATTTGGCTCACTGAAATCAGATTACTCCTAGATTTAGCAATAAGCAGATGAAGATAAATTTGAGAGTCGAATTTATTTCCATTCAAAGACGAAACCATTTTTTTGACTTGGGATAAGAAATAGGTGTAGGAACTAGCTGGTATAAAATGTAACCTGTGCTACATCATTGGTTGTTCCAAAAGTTTTGTCCATTTCAGTGTCGTGTGTTTTTGTAACTCCATATCGCAACAAATATTTAATCTATTTTGTCACTGTTGATACTGATCGACAGAGAATTTTGTACTATATACACTGTACTATATACTATATACGCTGTAAATTTTTTACCCAAATTTTTAACACTTTTCAGCCTATGTCGTTAAGCAATATTCGGACAATTTTCTCTACGAATTCAAATTGGACCGAAGTATTGCCTAAACAGTCCGGAAAACTAAATAGGCCTTTGACAATGAGAGTATTAAAAAACGCACTGTATGAACTTGGTTAGCGAAATTTCTTTCCGGAGATTTCAGCCTCGGAAACGAGTTTCGATGTAGTCGAAGACGAGGATTTGAGGAATCTGATGAAGACTGACCCCATCAGAAACGATCGAGGTCTGTTCTTCTTTGCTTTTGCGCGGACAAAACAATAATCCAGGACAAGGATTCAAGGACCATGGTGGAGGCTGATCCATCACAAACGAGGTGTGATGGCAAAAAAAGTGAGTGTCAGCTCTCATGCAGTTTTTGATATGGTCTTATTTTACTTACAAGGTATAGCTTTTGTTTGATCAACTTATAGCCATACATGTCTCCTTATTTTCATTTTAATACAACGTCGAAATGATTCTTTCAAAAATGTATTTCAAGAATGTCTTTTGAATCAAAATTCCCTCAGAGTGTAAGAACCGAAAATCTTCGTTTTTTGTTGCACAGTGGAATAGTTGGAAAGGTACTCTGTTTGAATTATATTCACTATAATTATGGGATCCAAAAAGGAATCAACGGAATCAGACTAGCTTCCATGTAATTTGATATCGGAATGGGGGAATGAGTAATACCGTTTTCGGTGCAACTATGGAGAAAGTATCAATGTATAATTAATTTCGACAGTTATCGAAATGGAAATTGTTTTGAAGTTTTTCTTTGTTTTTCAAATAATTTCTAGTGGACTCCTTACTCAAAACACAGGCATTAAGTTTAAATATTTTTATTTATCACACGAAGAGCATATACATACATCAATTTATTTATTTACATTTTTGAAATGTTTATTAATTATTACTATATTCAATTGCATTTTGTTTATGAATCGATAACGATTCAGAAATACACGTTCATGAAGAGTAACAATAAATAAGGACAATTCAACAGAATACTGTAAAATATAAACATGGCGATCAAGTGCTCAGTATTTAACCTCATCTGTGTATAGTAATACACGAACTTAAAAACGAATTTGTACTATGAATGAAATCATTTATCCCCGCCGTTTGAAAATTTTCCTCAGTTATATTGTTCTAAACATATATACACAGATATACATGAATACTGAGCACGCATTTGATTAATATCTATGTTTTGATAATAAATATGTCCTAGGCAAATAATTTAAAATCTCAGAGAATGATTATTGGTCGGCCTTTATACAATTCACAATGTCATGTATTTACAATATTTGCAGTCTATGATAAGTTCTTTCAAGAAGATCTGTCAGGATTTTCAAAGCTGCTCTCATGATGTTCCCAAAGTGAAAAACTCACTTTCAATTTAGTGTTTTATCAAAAATACTGACAGAACTAACTCGCAAAGAGAATATCGATTTCCTCTTCACTCACATATACATATATATCCCATATAAATACTTTATATTTATCGTGAAGATTGCACATTGTCTTTAATATATTCATATATTTACAAATCGACACTTGTATTAAAATGATTTTAAACAAACTAACATCTATTTACATTACAAACGTTCTATTTTTGTACTTAATTTTTACATAAACTCACTGGTTATACAATCGCTGAACTTATTTTATACAAAATATACAGTGAATACACGGACGCTCTAACCAGCTTTTGATGATCACGTTTAATTTTATTTATACCTTAAACATTATATCTACAGAGTTGTTCATAAATAAATTCCTTGAAAGGCTTCTTCATTTACTTATCACGTATACTCGGATCTCCAGCCGGTCTGTAACAAAAAAAAATGATTAGTACATTCGTTGTTTGGATAATGAATAAAAAAAAACGATAAAATTTGTGTGGTGTCGATACCAGTCCTAGTTCAGTGCCTTTGATTATGATAACAATAATAATAAAAGTGTTAATGTGACCATAAGGCAACAGAAAGTGGAGCATTTCTTTTCAAGGCAGCTCCACAAACGACATTTTTTTAGTTTTTAACATTGAACGAAATGTCACCGAGATGGAATCCATTCAGATTTCACAGATTTTGGATGCCAGTTGCCACTTCACCCCTGTAGCAACACAAGGATAACTCTTCTTCAATAACATTCAAGCCCCTGCCTATCAAAGCACCTGACCTTTGGTTTCCTAAGGTCGATTGGACATTAATCGGAAACTGAGGGGTTCACCAGGATGACGTTTTCAACTGCCTCCATAGTCCCTTAATGGATATACAGGTTACTGACACTAAATGTAGTGGTCTACACCATTTTATCGTCAGTTAAATATGTCTCACGGCATAGAATTGTCTCTCAGATTTGAGTTAAGGATAATTTGAAACTGGAACATTGTATTCGAAAAAGACAAACACTTGAAAATAATTTCATGTGATACTATAATTGATAAAACTTTTATCGTTCTTTGTCCCCCAATCTTATCATTCGCATCGAAAATAACAAAGAATGAAATGAACCGACTCAAATGAGATAATGAACTCACCATCCCGTTTGACGTCAATCCCAAACCGGCGGCACTCAACGAGCTCATGTGATGATGATACGACGCTGTCGGGGGTGGGGCGGGGGGAGGAGGGCCGGAAACGAATCCTTGCGTATGCTGATGTTGGTACCAGTGGCTCATGGCGTGATGGGGGTGTAAGGCGGCATTGAGATGAGGATGTCCACCGCCCATGCCGGCGCCGAAACCTGCAGCGCCAAAGCCGCCCTTGCTGGCGTCTAAAGGCTTCATGTCGCCCATCATACCGCCCATCATACCGCCCAGCGAGAGACAAGATGCGCCGTTCTTCTTCTTCTTGCTCTTTGAAGACAGTTTTCTGTTTCTCGTTTGTATGCCTTCTTTCTTCATGGTGAGTGGTCGGTTTACCTGCAACAAGAGAGAATGGGTTGGTTAATTGGGGTGAAAATATATTTTCACGCCGTGGTCGTCGCATACGCTACTGGCAAAGAACAAAGTATCGCGGTTTCGGAGCGTAGACAGCTTTTGAGAAAATAGAAGCAAAGAACTGACATCTTCACGAAAAAACTAGAACGTACGGATGTGGTGGTGGCGAAGGTAGCTGCATAACAGTTTGAATTAGAATCCCAATAAGTTAGGATAATCGAATGATCACCGAGTATTATTAGGTATCGTGTTGAGTTGTAACTTGTGCTACTGAAAAAAGTTATTATATTTGAAAAAACGTATCACTTGTCCATTAATTAGGTACCCAATCATTTATAACAGAGTTCGGAAGAGTACATTTTCTTTTAATATTCGGTATAGACGCATTAAGGCATTTTTTTATAGTTGTGATGAAAACGATGTTCATATTTATCAGTGCTAGGCTAGAGCCTAGAGTCTTCAGCGCAACGTCATGTTAGCAATGACATCTAGATAAAATTAGTCAAGTTCTAGATACTATCCTGGTTACATCTGTCGAAATGAATGTTCCAAATTTCAATTGAAAAATTCATCAACTTTCGAATGTTGAAGTATTTTTGGAAACGCGCTTAGCAGTGTAAATAATAATAATAATGTACATCTATTATTTTTTCTAGTTTCCTGATACATTTTCGATCTTCTCGGAGTGACCTCGTTTTCAGGACTGTATCTCAATTTATACTATCAATATTAATCTCAAGCTAGGCGGTAGTCATAACCGCCCGATGATTTACCTAAATATCATTCACCGACTCTTTTTATAATGACGAAAACAATAAATCCAGAATCTAATTTCGACTAATGGCGTTTTGTAAGTAAAACGTTGGCTACCGAAACTTCTAGTGATTTATTATAGACTAACACGTTTTTTCTTCGGTGCACCTTTGATTAGGCCTATTAGTTTTTCTTTGTTTTCGTTTAACGAGGATAAGAGAGAAGACGAGAAACAAATTAGTGGTTACGAAATCGGTCAATTAAACGTTGGATGAGACTCGGGGCTGAGAATATTTCCAATTAATATAAATCAAACTGACCGATGACCGGCACTAGGAGCTCTGAGAATCAAGTGTGCTACTGTTAAAAGCTGATGATGGATAGTTAGCAGGAGTGGAACTTTTTAACTTTTTGGTTAAAAATAAGCCCAAGGTCATTGAATACCCAGAACCATAAGCAAAAACTTCCTCTTTTAAAAATGCTTTTTTCAGGATAGTCACGGGACGTTTTTTGACTGTATCATGTAGTGACACGACCTCAGGTGATCTGAACCCAATTGATTCGTTGATAAATTGTTGGTGGCAAGTAGAAACCAAACTAAATGTTTTCACCTTAAAAGTGAGTATATAACATCATTGCTCCCCACGAAAGAAATTTTGGACAATGAATTTTGGAGGAGTTGAAAGAACAACAAAAACGTGGTTGTTCCTTGTGTTTGTTGAACTTCTGTCTGTTGATTGTCAATATTCCAAAAAATTTTCGAAAGTCAGAAACTGAAATTCTACATATTCAATTCGTATTCCTTAGTATACCCTTTTCTATTTTGTATTTCAATCAAAATCGTGAAAATTCTCACCTTCTTCAGTGCCGGCGAGTATCTAATTCTGTCACAACGGCTTGTTTCATCGTATGGAATGTCCTCCGTACAGAAGCACGATATTTCGACAATCAGATCCTACGATCTATGAACTAAATTACCTCGAAACACACTCCGTCAACTTGTACAGTTGAGGCAATGAAAGATTACAAATGCAACATCGACGAAATACACAATAAAACAAATAGTTTTATAACGTTCACATGTTTTTGCTGTGGAGTTTTTAAGGTTTGAAGTCTTTTTTGTGTGTAGTATAGACACAATTGATCAATTCATAAATGATTTTTCACGTTAAAATCATTAGGAGATTACAAAAAAAATGTATTCGATTTTGCGGGTTTTATAAACAACTGATGAATTGTAGTACTTTTCACAAATGTGTGAAGTTTTCCTAAATGTATCACACATAAGATTATAATGTTCTTGGAAGAAACACTAGAATAAAGTTGTGTATCATCTGCATATTACATTATTGAAGAGACCAGAGAAAATTGTTAAAATCAAGAACAATCATAATAAGGCCCAGAAATGATCCTTGTGGTACTTTTGATTTTGAAGCTAGGTAGTCTTATACGCTGTTATCAATGACCAGCTGCTGATATTGGCTTTTGAGGAAATATTAAAATAAATTCACAGCTCATGTAGAGGGTCCAACATAATTGAACATGCTTAGCCCTAGTGGTGGTCAATGGTACCAAATTATCATCTGAAGTCATGAATCGTATATTGTCTCTTTACTCTTTACTCTTTTATGAAATCCGACTGAATAATAAGTTTCATTCTTAAATCAGGATTGAATTTCATGAATAACACAATTTGTTTCGTTTCTATCGGTGTCTCCACTTATTTCGGATACACAATTTAATGATGCATGTGTAATCTTTTGTTGCTTCAAGTGTATGCCGCAGTGTGGGTTTACTATGTCAGTTTTAACAAACTGTAGAAGCATTTTCAGAAGGCGAGGTATTATTAATCATGCCCCAAAGAAGCCGGTAATTATTTAACTAATAGTCGCTAGTTATTAGTTACAAAATAATATCCTGTCCGTTTCTAATTATAATATTGGCTTTCCCGCAAGGTCCGAGGTATTCCGATTCGTACAATTGCTATAGTTTCGCAAGAGAGATTCGTATCTCGGTTGAAAATCGCCGTAGGCGATGCATTTGCGAATAATGACGAGGGGCACAGTCTTAAAACAATTGAAAGAACGCCGCCTACTTTGATTTGACATTTTCTTCTCTTTTCATTAGTTCAACTTTTTCGCTCGAGTATCCCAACATCACATGAAACGTAACGTCTTATCAAAAAAATGAATAGAACAATTAGATAATTCGGTTCAATTGTCGCAGTGACATATTACCAAAACTGAAAAGACGGTCAGTTTGTTCAATCTTATTCCAGTTTGAACAACTGCAAATGCGTATTTAAAGAGATGATGATGGAATGTACTGAACGAAACGTCGCAGCGTAGATTCGTTTATATCAGATTATAATAGTTATAAAACAGTATTGAAAGTTTTTCATCCTTTTTTGATATTATTCGAAATAGAGGTGGTTGCGCCTAAAAAACGAAATTAGACAATTCTAGATTTTGGCGTATATTTGAAAAAACAACTACTGATATTCTCTATCTGAAAGGAGATTATTCTAGTTTTCCAAAATAGGGAACTTTTGTCCAGTTTAACCGATGTTGTGAGTCTTGCTGTTTCCGATGTAGCAATAGTGGGGTCAGCTAAAAAACGGACTGTATAAACAATTTGGAACCAATGTAGAGGTTATCAATGATACAATGATATAGCTCGTAACTTGACGAAAATTAATAAAATTAACCATGACAATGATTATAGAACTTTGTCTAGGATGTAATGAGTCATGTTCGGGTTGAAGTTGTTGTTTACTGCAATTTGACTTATCAAAAAAAAAAACTTTTTGAACAGATCATCACCCAAGAATACCTCAATCTTAAAAATTACAGTTTCACCTACAAAACACCAACAGATACGGAAAAATCATCAGATAAAATAAACAATTCTACTATTAAAACAGAACATTGACATGGCATTCAAAACTGGTAACTCTTTGGGGAAACATAGAAAGAACAACAAGTCACAGATAGACAAGTATAACAGATAAGGTGTCTACAAACTAACATAACGAAAGCAAAAAAAATCAAACTTGCTGGAACCTCTGGAAATCAATAAACACAAATATTCAAATTTTCTTTCCAATGTTGATATACCTACAATTGATATACCTACAAATCAACTACAGAATCTATCTGTTTCACAAATTAAAGAGTTTTATCATTAGCTACTGTTATATAAAACTAATTTTAGAGTAGTTTGATGTACCAGTAACTTATGGAGCCACCATGTAGCAAAACGCATCTTTAAATTTAATTCATTGTGAAAATTCTAAAATTATTATCAAGAACAACGCAAAGATGTTATTACAATCTGATGGGTCCGATGGCATTCAATTTCAAAATCAATAAAAAACCCTTTTGGTCATTTCAGTAAGTTCCTCAGACATGTTTGAAATATGCAGTTGCTCTACTTGGTTTCAAGATAAGTTCCAATAAAAAAAAGTTCTAAATAACTGTAAAACTACATTGACATATAATTTAAATAATTCTAAATGACAAGATAACGATTTTTCGTCTTCTCCGGCGATCTGGCCAATGAACCTCCAAGAATAATAGTATCCATGACTAATCGCAGAGATAAAACTTGAAATATACATGGAATTGTCGAACGGTGTGCCCAATATTAACATGGTAGCAGGTCACCTGCCGGGATTACGTTAGATAACCGTGGTATCTGTCAACTACCTTGAGCTACCAACCGATCACGTATTATTTAATGGTTTTTATGATTTATGCGGGTGTGGTTCCGTGTGCTGGGTCCATATTTATCTTGTCTCTCGAAATGAGCTCAGCGAGCTACATCCGGATAATGTTTGTATAATGAGCTCGTATTGGGACGTTTTAATAGTGTCTTCTTGTGATGGATTGCCAAGATACTTTCACTGCTATTGGGTTGGCACTGGTGATATCTTCATAGGGTTCTAAAAATTCTGACGGGTTTGGGTCAAGGTTTGAATCACTACAGAATTGTCGTGACATATTTTTTATAATGAATCTATTTAAGTTTGAAACGTTGTTAGAAGGAACGTTGTTAGAATAACTATGGATTCATTTGCGATATTCAGTTTTCTGCAATTTGCTTCACAGTAAATATGATGTCGTAGTAAACCACACATCACTCTTGACCTCATTTTGGTTCGTGTTCATGAGAAGTAACTTCTTCTGACAAGATCAGATTGGCATTTTTTTTCTCGATAGTGATACTTCGTGACTGTTGACCATCTGTAGAAAAATCTATTGATCTCGTTGGGATCCAAGAAGTCAACATTGTTAGGTAAGACTTCCATAAGCACCAAGCTATGTCAAACAACCAACTCACGAATGAGTTTTGGGTCAAGTCATGATGCAGCATGAATGATATATCATAAAATATTGATTTGTGTCAATATCAAATTGTCTTTGAAGTTGGGACATGATTGTTTCATGATATGAAGGATAATTGTTTCGGAAGTCAACAAACACTCATCTATTAAAAAGAAATCAACTTAATGTACCTGTTAATCATATGATTACGGGTATACTTCCACACTACCAATGATGATTGTAATACAGGGTGATGTATAAATGTTCTATCGACAGCAAATGACCCCTGAAAAGCAATATGGGATATAAGTTACCATTATATAATACATTGAAGCTGCCCATATTTCAAATCAAAGTTCTCTAGGCCCTAAGATCGAAAGTACTCAGTTTGGCGATATTGTCATTATTGGAAACATTGCTACAAATAATGAAGCTACCTTTCCTGCTCTGGAGAATTTCAAAAACCAACCTTTGCACTTAAACATACGAAAGGAATGAGGAATATTATCATCGATTATTTCTTTGAACCCATAAAATTATTAAGAAATAAACAAAAACCTCGTAAATCCAGCGGACAATTTTTGTGGGGGATCTGAAATTGAATTGGTGGGATGATTTTGTTTTAAAAGTAGCATTTTCTTACGGTTTTCCTCCCTTTTTTGAATACAACGTGGTTGAATAGAAAAAAAACACTGTACAAAGATTCATTCTTCAGATTTAAAGTTCTTGAAGATTTTTTGAATGACTACCCGATGAAAAAAGATTCCAATTGATAATAAAAAAATATATTTTATTGTGGTGCTTTCATTATAACCGGGTCTACTTCTACTTACGGAAACTTCAACAAAACGACTAACTGTCACAAAATATGTAATTAACAAAACTACTCACAAACTTCAAATTTATTTCCAAAGCATTCTTGTGAAAAATGCAAAATGCATCGATTATCAAATAATCGACTTGAAGTTTTCAAGTCCAAATATTTAGAAAACGGTTGCTTACAGCGACTAGTAACAAGGGTAGCTTTTTTACGTAGATATGAAAGAGGAATCGATTTTTTCACTGAAAAATGTGCTAGAAGTACGCCCAAAAAAGTTATGAATCTTTAAAAATAAAAACGTGTAGGTAGCGCCCCCTGCGAGTGAGAGCAATAAGAACATCAGGTTCGAATTCGACACCTCCAAAACCTCCTATTACCAAGTTTCCTTTAATTGAGTTCAGTATTTCAAAAGTTATTTGAAAAAAACGAGAATAAAAATAAAACTTCCAACATCCCGTATCTTGGAAACGAAGCGTTTCCGGACATTTATTTATTTGGACAATTCATATTAGATCATTGTGAGGGATCACCTTTTGAAGTTTGTCAAAGTACTTTTGAATCACCCTGTATTTCTTACTTATTTCTCATTTCATATCAAACAGGTGACTGTAGCCATCCTCGGTCATAAAATGAATGATACATCATTTCTAAAAATCGTTTCAGATCATTGGTATATTGTTCACGTCCGCTTTATTGCTACTAACGCATAAGCGGCTTTTATGCTTTTCATTGTTAAACGTTCAGATGTATTATTAATAATAATAAAGTATGCACGTACTGCGTGGAAATGTCGTAAATAACAACATTAGCATTCTTCGAGAAGACAAACATTTCTCCTTATCGAAAGAATGACTAGTGGTTTAGCAGAACCATCGGAAGAATTCATGCGAAAAAAACGACGTTTCGAAAGTCGTACACGTCGTACTGGTTTTCAAACTTCATTTATTGATAACACCTTTCCCACGTCAGAACAAAGTACTGTCTCTGAACGTGCGTTTCGTTATCCGGGTTAGCATCATCAGGAGATGACTGATAAAAAAAGTCAGTCGTCTATTCTAGACCCACGAATTTTTCCAATACTAATAAAATTATTCCAAACAAGTACACCCAATATAGACAAATATGAAGAATGATGGTTCAAGATTTGATATACTGAAGTTAGAGAAAATCTAAGAAATGTATAATACGTCAATTGCGGTTTTGTTTGGGTACTTCAAAAATGTTTTTAGACACAGTTTATCTGTGGAGTGCATTCCGGTGAATTGGTGACCCAATGAGCGTTGCATATAATGAATAAATCACATAATACTTCAACCTGTCTCTACTGGAGAAAAGAGTCTTATTATGGCTTCAACAACTTTATTGGGTGTTCATTGAAGGTAAGTTTCAAATCTCAGATCAAGACATATCTCAAAATACTGATATTGGAACAACTTCTAGAACACCAGACTTCAAGTCATGTTGAAGTATAATGCAAACATTCGAATCAGCTAGCTATAAAATAGACTTCCAAAACGCAGTTCAAAAGATATACCAATAATGGATATGACGGAAAAAGGGGACCAAGATTAGATCCTTGGGGTTTCTTGGGGTGGGTGAGAAAGTTAGAGGTGACAGTGATATTAAATATACTGTATTCTACCAAGTTAACTATGATTTAGCTAATACTAGATAATTGTATCATATGCTTTCACAAATTATATAATATAGGCAGTACCTGATCCGTAACTTGATATTTCAGCTGAGTCTTTGGATTCTTAAACAGAACATTTGGAAAGCTCTTGGTTTCTGAAACGATTATCAATTATCCTTACTATTATACTGATAGATGTATTCCATAAGAATTTCTTACCATGACTTTCAATAATGAAAGTCTTGAGTTACGTAGAAAATTTGTTGAAAATAGTTTTTCTATATAAATTACTGAACAGCAATGTGGATTCTTTGGTGGTGTTATCTCTTATACATTTCTGTGTGCCTCATTTCAGAACTGGAAGTACAAAAACTTTTTACAGCCGCACCAGAATCAATTTGTATCTCAAGTCACATATTTTTAACTAATTTCAGTTCAGTTTCAAATTTGTGTGATATCAATTTTGATTCCCTAAAATATATTGTTGAAACTTCATCTCAGTTTTCCATAGAGAATATTTAATTTCCGGTAAGTATGGTTTTCTGAGTTATTTATTCAATTTTATCTTATTATATTCTTGTTCTTCATTTTCTCGAATTGTATCTTTGTAATTATAGGCATCTATATTACTTTTATAACTCTGTAAATGGTATTGAACTGTTGGGTAATAAAGGCGCACCAGCGTTATCAACCACCGACCACTACCCACACCGTGGGGAAAGTGATCAATGGGTCCGAAAATCAGGGGCCCTGAGTAAGTGCATCGAAATAGTGGTTTTGCTAAAATGTCTTTACAATTTATAAATATAAAGCTGGGTATGTGACCTATACTACAACAAGTCAGTTTATTCTTGGACTTCTTTATTGCATTTTCAGTGATAACTGTTAGACGAATATGGTCGTGATTACTGAAACTGTAAACTGTCGTTTCTATGGTCTGGATATAAGCATCATAAGCAGTTTAAATTTACCGTTTGTTTTGACTATGTGAGGTTTTGTACTCGTTTTTATTTTTACAAGTTTCTGTGAGTTTTGCCTTTCTTAATAATTTCAGAAATTAATTTTCAGTAACCATGTAGTATAGTTGTGAGACGTATTTTTGACAAAGAGAAAGTAAGTTAAAAACCTCAACCGCAAGAAATTATTCAACAGGCGACCAGTCTGCATTCAGAATTGCAACATAAGTACATTTATAAAATTTGCCTTTCTTCTCCAGAGGTCAAATAATTGATGATTTCAAACAATGCAAAATCAATTTTTGCAGTTTTCAAAAATTTATTAATATTAGTGGATAACCTAATTTCAAATTTCAACAAGTAAACAAGCAAACATTTCATTAGTTTTAGTATCAACCGTTCGGCATTACTTTTAATCCTCTTAATCAACTTTATATTTCAATAAAGCAGATCAAACAATGGCCAAACTTTGTTTCTTCCGGATATTCTTCCATCAAGTGGTTACTTCCACTACTACTGAGTTCTATTGTATTGGGGCGGCTCAATCTTAACAGTATCGATAGATCAAAAGTAAGCAATTCCTAGGCATTACATCCTGCAACAAACACCCCGGGAATCCGCTTTCTATTGTTGGGATAAAGTATCATTTCAGGAGCAATTGAAGACATGTTGTCATCCTGGTTCGTCAGCCGCCTTAATGACAGGCTAGAAACCGACACTATTCTGGATTTGGACAGGGACGAATCAGGCTAAGTGTAGCTGTTTGATTTAAAGTTCGGGGCAATGTTCAGCATTTATTTCTCATCTACTTCAATTTTTAATCCTGAGCCAGGACTACAAATATATATTTGTTGAAAAAGGTAGTATAGATGTGAAATAATGGAATACTGAAGAAAAAAGTATTTTGTGGGAATATTATTACTTAGAAAATAACCTCGTTGGTGCTTTTTTTCTTTTCACTTGTTTAAAAATGGATAACTTCTGAGAAAGGAGGAAAAATTACCTAATTTCAATGAAAACTTTTCAAAAAATGTATAGCACAGTCACACATTTTTCTTTCGCATGAAAAGGAGAAAAGAGAATTGACCTAACGTAGGAAAAAACAGAAAACCGGGAATTAATCCGTTTTATAAAAATATGTGTGAGGATATTCAACGAAAGTCATTTTTTGTGGAGGAAAAATCAGTTTTTTATCGACCTTTTTTGGGTATTTGTTACCTTCCACAAACTGAAAAATATAAAAATTATAATGGAGAACTTTATACAAGTGTAGAATGAAAAAAAACAAAAAATTGTTTTTATAAAATACCTTGTTCTTGTGGTAAAAGTTACATTGGTGAAACCTCAAGACCATTGAAAGTGCGTGAGAATGAACATCGATATTATATAAAAAATTGACAATTGACAGGATCAAAATTATCAGAACACATTTTAAAATCAGACGGTGAACATAGGGTGGAATGGAATAGGATAACAATGATTACCAATGAGACTCATTCTAAGAGACGTAAGCTAAAAGAATCAGCGTATATTCTCATGTCTGGAGAGAATTGTATTTCGAATAGCTCCTTAGAAATAGACCGTACTTGGCTACCCATCTAGAAGAAAACTTTGGATAGTGGCTAAATGGCAACAAAGTGATATTGTGATATTACATCGAATGTTTCAGTTGCACTATCCAAAATTTCCCCAATGTTCTTGGGCAAATCCGTCCCTGACGACTCCGATATAACCTCTCGCATCAAGTACATGACACTAAAGCTCCTCGACAAAGAACTATTACCAACTCAACTACTTCAATAAGGGTAGTAATTGTTCTCTTTTGTGTAACGTTCTTGGTCGACTAAGAGCATCCAGATCAAATGTACTGATTGTAGGCAATTATTGTATAATGCGAGTTGTTTGCTTGTATTTGAGCGTCTAAATTCATCGGAGGGTGGTAACGGGGCGCTTTTATGTTTTTGCGATACACCTATTATTTGTTAAAGTATCAGTTTTCTTCAACCGATAGGAATGTGTAACAATGACATTTTGAAAACTTTCATTTGAAAGGTTTTCGTCTGAAATTCTCATGTTTTTTTTGGAAAGATAGTGGTTCCCCAAGGTATATTGATGAAATATATGTGTTTTTTGATCGCTCTATAACTAATTGGAATGTGGAAAATCATTTACTAACAATTTAATATATAATGGTATTTTTTATTCTGATTGGTATTTGAAAATAAAGCTGGATTTGACGCTGTATTAATTAAAAGAGAACCATTATTATTTTAGTATAGAAAAAATTTACGACAAACTATGCATATCTTTCCTGAAAAGTATAATATTTCATGTGTTCTCTATTTAATACTATTGTCATTGAAAATCAGGGTAATGATAATCTTCATAACGTACATTCAACTGGAAAAAACTTTTTGGCTTCCTAATTCTCTATATTTATACAAAAAATGTCGGCAACTTCCAAAGTATAAAGCATTTTTTTCCGAAAACTAACCTCTTATTGCAGATGTACCCCTTTAAATTATACTATTATTCCATAATAGTAGGCACTGAATTATCATCTCTACAAAAACATGTAGGAATCTTCCAAAGTAAGAAGTAGAAAGGTGAAACCTTCCTTTCCCAAAAATCAAATAACAGTATTTTTCTAATAATGTTTGACTCGTATGAAGAATCGAGTTGCTATATCTTGAGGATAACAACGTAATGGTATCTTTCGTAGCGATAATTTTATATATAGGATCCACAGAATTCTAGAATTTTATATAGAAACATGGGGACATACATTCTGAACACGGCGCCCAAAGGCGGGTTTAAAGCCAATTTTTCTCTGTAGCTTTCTAGACCGCGCTCTTTCACTTTCTACTGGTTTTATTAGTGGAGCTCGGCTGTATCACGCATGTACTGGACTCGACTGTCCTTTAAAAACAAGCCTAAGGAAAAGGTGACGGCAAATCTCCTTACAAAAACGCTACCTATCAATGAATGCTGTGTTTTTGGCTTTTACTTTCAACTTAGAGACCTTGGCTACACTGTACAGTGTATGTACATTTTTTGTGTAGTGTAACATTGTTTCTTTCTCTCAGCCGAGTATTATACTTTCAATGAGGAGGAACGGCTCGTCCCTTACACAGTGCGGTCCATATGCATGGAATAAATTCATTTTTAGCGTTATTATGTACTATCCTGGAAAAAATCTTTGAAGATACTAACATATTTTGACTCCTCTCGATTACTTCTCATGGGGTTATTTAAAATCTAAATTATATTTTAAAAGACCGAATAATATTGCTGAATTAAAAGTTAGGATAACGGAATAAATTAACAAAATAACCCCCGAGGTCATACAAAATGTTGTATGAGAATTCGAAAGTCGCCTCGGTTATTGTCAAGAAGTTAATTGTGGTCATTTTGAACATTTAATTTAATGTAAGGTAATGTAAGTATGACACATTTTATGAATATTGATTTAGCATAGGTTTTGGAATCAATTTTTTCTGAATCTTCCATATCAGTATTCCATAGTTTATATGGAAGTGAGCCATACCAAAATATATGATTCTCAGCATTTCATTCGAAACTAAACTCTTTAGTCCTTATACACCTCTTTGTCACCTTCAGATATTTCGGATCTATTTGTGATAGAATATTTCCTGAGCTTTAGTGGCATGCAAGCACAGAACATTACGGCTGAAGTATGCTCTAACTTCTCCACTTGTTTGTTACTTATAACAAAACATGCTTCATCAGCATATAACATTAGGAAGATTATAGATAATAAATAAAAGGGGACCAAGTATAGATCCCTGATGTTCTCCATGCTTGACAATTTTGTTACCAGATTTAATACTGTTATATAATGTATATTGGTCATTGAAAAATACATTCTAGATATCATGTGGCATTATTATCTTCATTCTACGTAAAGTTTTGTGTTACCGTGTTAGGAATCACACGTTAAAAGGTAAGACCTCGTTAGTCCTTAGCTGGCACAAGTTTCTCAACTTCTGAGAGTTGTCGTTCGTATGGGGGCGGCAGCTGATTAACGGAAAAACAGATTTTAAACAGATTTTAAACAGATTATCAAAATTTTACATCCTAAAAATCAATGTTCTCAGTAGTGATTGCACGAAACTTAAAAAACTTTATATTGCTGAACAGAGGACTAAAATCCCTTTCCAACAAGATGCCACACGACCCCCTTTGCTATTTAAAATTTTCGAGGGGGTGCTTATAATTCAGAAAGAGTGCTGGAGGGTGATAATATTTTCATACTGTAAATTGTCAATTCAAGAATAAAAATCTACCTGTTTCAGGTTTTTTTTACAAAGAACATAATAACGTTCAAAATGAATTTATTCCATACACATAGACCGCACTGTATAACCGTACAAGAGAAGCATTATAATTTTGCTACCGATACTGATGTGAAAATTACGCAGAAGGAAATCAGACTGAGTCTTAGACCCCAATAACATGAACATTCTTTGCAAGATTGCACTTCAAGTTATTTGAGGAAAAATAATATAATTGCATATCATCGACCTGATGATAAACCGGCTCACAAATAGAGCCAGCAGTGTACTTGATCTTACTGCTTTCAGTGAAACAATTTGTGTTTTATTATCGACAAAACTAATGAACAAGTTGAGCAAAGTGGAAGTTTTTCGCACAGAGTTTCAGACGCTTTACTTCAACCAAGAAAAAAACCCATATTTTTTTGATTAATCCATGGCAGAGATCATCTGCTATTTGTAGAGATGTAGATGTGCTATGATTATAGTGAAATCTAAACTGGACTTTAGCTTATTAGCCTTAAAAGAGCACCCATCAGAATTTTCGTTGAAACTTGGAGGAGATACCATCGAACAGCATTCACGCCGATCGGCCCGAATCCCGTTCTATCACAAGTGAATCTGCTGAGTCTTCAGTTTCAGCAGGACGCGCTGCTCTCTCTCGCAGTAAAGCGTCCGATGTTATCGTCTCCGAGAGATCTGACCCGATCTGTTCGGCTTATTACGGCTCGAGCTATTCCCGTAACAAATTGTTATTGTTGTTGGGTAACGACGTTGTTTAAAGTGGGCGTGGAGACCGGCGTATGATATACTGGCCCGAGACCGGCTCCGGGCACACAACATACTCGCCGGAACATGTCATTATGATCCACAATCGCACTACCATTTCACCGCAGGAATGTCTTCGATATGACGTTTCGAGCGGCTAAAGTGCACTTTGGGTGAATCTCTGCAGGAGTGACTGAAACGGGGGTCTAGTTATTATCATGAAATTGGGTTTGTGAAGAAATTTAGACTTCTGCGGTATTTTTTAAAACTGTTCTGAAGTTTTTAGGCTGCCGTCTGTTGGATTTTTTTTCTGACGTTTTGCGAGCCCAACTAGCCAGTATCTTCAGTTGACCAAAAACAAAAACGTTTTGATAATTCTCAGCAGTGTTTAGCCATGCTTAAACTGGGCCAAACAGGGAAATACAATCAAGAGTAAATATTATTTAGCGCTCTTGGAGCGTTCGAAGGCCCCATTGAAAAAAAGGAAAGCGCTTTGATCGTAATCCCTCTTTACAAAGTTGGTTATCTAGAGAATCCTTCGAACTATCGCCCAATTTCTCTTATTCCGTCGTTAGCAAAAATTATTGAAAAACTGGTAAAAATACGTTTAACTGAACACTTGAACTTCGGTAATATAATAAGCTTCAAACAATTTGGATTCCAGTCAAACAAAAATACTCATGATGCCATATTTTCATTTTCATATTAAGTGTATAGTAACATTAATAGACGGGATATTACAGCAGCAGTTTTTGCAACTTCTCTACAGCATTTGACTGTGTTAATCACGAAATTCTGCTCAGGAAACTTTATCTCTATGGTATTGAAAGTATTACTCATAAATGGTTTGCTTCTTATCTATCGGATAGAAGGTAAAGGATTAAATACACAACAGTATCTGATGTTACTGACATATCTAACGGAGTACCACAAGGATCAGTACTGGGACCTACCCTATTTCTACTCTATATTACTATATCACTACCATTGATATCGAGGGTAAATTTACTTTATTCGCCGACGACACTACAATATTATGGCGCAATACAAACATAAATGATCTATATAATGCTATTTGCTCTGCTATTTCCAAACTTTCAAATTGGTGTAACGCAAATTTATAAGCTTTCAATGTCTCGTCATGCAACACATTTCTTGGGTTATTAATTGATAATAAACTGAAATTTGAGGACCACATAATATCTCTTAACAAAAAACATTCATCTGGATGTCATGCTGTGAAAATAACTTTTAACGAACTAGGTCTAACTGCAGCTAAAACTGTCTATTAATCATTAGTAGAATCACATCTAAGATATGGGATACCTTTCTGGGGGGTAAGAAATCAAACTCGACTCGAGTCTTATTCTGCAGAAAATGTCATTAAGATTTCTCTGTAGAGCCAGGTGGCCAGATTCTTGTAGGCTTTTGTTTGTAGCAAACAAAATTTTATCACTGTATGCTCTATTCATTTTAGAAACAGTTTGTTTCGAAAACATAAATATAGAACAGAACTTCCCTCTATTATCTCTTATTACACCACACGCCAGACCCTAAATTTAAGTCTTCCCATACCTAACACTACTTTAATTAAAAATTCTATTATATAATGGTCTCAAGATGTATAATCATCTTCCGAACTCCCTAAAATGCGTATTACTCTGTACTGAATTTCAAAAATCTACAAAGGATTTTCTTAGCAAGAGGCCCTATTATAGTTTGCAAGAATTTTATGACGATACCTTCTAATTATATTTTATAGAGCTAGATGGAGAAAAAAATGTATGTTTGTTGGTTGGTTGGTTAGTAAGTGATAAACTTCTACATCGCTCAGCCCATCGTGGTGAAACTTTATATGTATAAGTAAATTTTTCATAGAGGAGGTTTTTAACTATCCACTAGATGGCACTGTAGAACAATTTTTTGAAAGTTCTATAATGTTCTATAATGCTGCGCACGACTAAGTTCGTTGATTCTGATACTGTCAAATCAGTGGAACAGCAGCGATACATCAACATAGTACTAGTCTACTATATAAAAATGGATGTTGGTTGGTTGGTTGGTAAGTGACAATCGCTCAACCGAAGTAATTTTTCATAGAGAAGGTTTTTAGGTTATCAATTTTTCTGTAATTCGCCACTAGATGGCACTGTAGAAGACTATTTTGAAAGCACTGTTCTATAAAGCTACGCACGCCTAAGTTCGTTGATTCTAATTCTGTCAAAACATTGGAACAGCAGCGATACAGCAACATAGTACTATAGTACAATATTAGTATTATATAAGACTTCATAGAAATTACTAATAGCTAAATTCACATCATCACAATTCTGAAGGAAAGACAGTTCGTTCGTGGAAAGTAGGGCATTATATAATGCAAGGGCATGGTCATCTAACATGGAGGTGATGTAAACTAAACACCGAGATCGTGCGATTTGACCCCGTTAGACTTTTCTTTGTGGGGTTTCCTTAAGTAGCAAGCATATGCGAAGCGAGTAAGCCACAGACCACAGCGGTCTTCAAAGCCAACGTTAGCCATGTCATCGGTCAAATTCAGCCTGATTTCTGCGCCAGAGTCATAGAAGAATGACGGTGTTATATTCCTTACATAATGGTATCAATAGGTCTTTCGAACGAATAAAAATTTAAAGATGGAAAGCGCCTAATGAAAGACTCTTCAGTTTCAAATGCAGGTGTTACATTTTTCGTAATGGCTCAATGTTTTTTATGGAAAAAATTCGAAAAAACAGTTCTAAATTACTAAAAATCGGAAATAGGGGCGACTGTGATGAATCCTGAGATGATCCATCTGAAAAAAATTGTACAAATTGTAGAAAGTCTTAGTTATTGGATGCAACATCATTTATGCATTGACTACAGACAAAAAGTGACGTATTATCTGAAACAGCATGAACTTTAATGGAACGATGACTATCCGTATCATCCTGTATACATACTTACATATCGATTTTAATTAACTCGCTAACTCATGATCGGAAATATGCACTCTATCAGGTCGCAACAAAGACCTTCTTTCACGCAATAGATATATTGTTCGGTTGGATTAAATACCATGAAAACAGCTGGAATAAAAACTTGAAGAACGCGTTGCTTTGAAATTTTAAATATTGAGACACGTTCGATCGTGAAAATATGATTGGAAGGGCAGCGTATGAAAGCGTTAGGTATAATATGCGGCTTGACGAAAAGAACTGAAAATATTTTGTTGTTAATAACGAGGTTGAATGGTAATAATACTTCTAGAGCATTAATAGTTATTTATGTATCAAGGAAATTAGAAGGGCCTTAATTACCGATGGCAAAGTTTGCGTCCCGAGGGCCTCTGGCCCGAGGGACAGCAATTGCCTGAGGTTATTAAGGCTCATTAATTCCCGTGGTACATAGATAATTTTATTTCTGACCGATTTCAATAAAATTTTGTTCATTTTTGAAACGGAAAAATGTACCAATTCATTACCTTCCCGGTATATTTGAATCAGGTACCGTTGATTATAGTAGAGTTTTCTTGTTGCTAGGTTGTTGCTATGTTACTTGTTTATAAACAGAACTTTGTTATCAAGCTGTGTTTGCGGTGAAAACGTGTTTTCTACCCCAAATATAATGGAGGATATTT
>WOGN01000397.1:0-25550 GCA_015342105.1 Leptinotarsa texana
TTCGAATTATATCAAGGAGGTTACGTACAGCGCCATCTGCCCGCGAATAGATCAAGCAATAATGTCGATAATTCTGTCAAATACAGATCCCGAGCCTGTTACAAACAAACAAACATGTATACATACAGGTGAAGCTAGTATAAAGCGTATAATAATAAAAACATCAAGGGAGTTTAAAAGAATCTAAATCCAAAAACCATGTAATTGAATTCTGTTTGGTTAATTTTCAGGAAATTCTAGAACATGTAACGAAGAAACACATTAATAAATCAAAACTCTTCAGCAGCCTTCCAGAACAGGTTCTTTTACAAATCGTATCCCATCTGAAGTCTGTGATTTACCTACCTGATGATGTTATAGTGACGGTTGGAAAACGAAGTCAAACTATGTTCTTTATAAATTATGGAACAGTAGCTGTATTTACTGCAATGGGACAGGAGGTAATGTAATTATATCCCATTAAATGATTACATGAACTTTGGTACAGTGTAAGAGTATTAGATAAATATCGTTATGTCTACGGGTTTTTTAAGTCACTTCTCGACGAGTCATTTACCTGACCGCAATTCCTTTCAAAATAATTCATCATTGTCTTCAATACATTCTTGGAATGTATTCAGCATTCATGCATCTGGCTACTTGCATGACGAACTTGAATATGTCTAATCTGGCAAACAAATTCGTTTTTAACTGAAGCGTATGCAGTATTCCTTACCAGGATCCAAATTGTTGAAGAAATGGCAGTCCTTTCAAGACTAGAATTTTCTGTAATTACCCAGTTGTTTTGGGCTTTGACTAGTTTTTTAAAGTGATTTATTAATTAGTTTTTATACATCCATTACTGCTCAAAAAAATTGCTTTGTTTCTTTCAACACTCTCAACCAAAACATTGTAAAAAAAGAAAAACTGACAGAAACTAAGACTCACATTGAATTAGATACTCTTATATCAGATGTTATATTTGTATGAGTAAAAACTTGAATAGCTACTTCAACAATATCCCAAAAAATCTGAAAAAATTAAAAATTCAATGGAGAATTTTATACAGGTGTAAAAAGAGCAGACTTTTAAGTTCACCCCGATAAGTTACAGTGTAAATCCAATGTTCGACAAAAAACTTTGATTTGTTCCACAAAAAGTGACTTACCATCAATATTTCTGTACCTCAGAGGTAAACTATCGTACCTAACTGAAATTTTGCAAATTTTTCAGGAGA
This sequence comes from Leptinotarsa texana, assembly GCA_015342105.1. Lineage (NCBI taxonomy): Eukaryota > Metazoa > Arthropoda > Insecta > Coleoptera > Chrysomelidae > Leptinotarsa > Leptinotarsa texana. The sequence continues at coordinate 1,217 of WOGN01000397.1, forward strand.
GCAATTGTAACTCAAGTTACTTGAGTTTACCTCTATCATATCATGACAGATACATCAAATTCACATTGGCTATGACCCCATTCATTAGCTGTGCAGATACGACAACTATCCACTCAAGAATATACACCTCGATAATGCCGTTACATCAATAACTCCAAAATCGAGAATTTTTTAGTTACGACAGTTTACCTCTCAGATACAGATTTGTCAAGGACTGTGAAACAGCGTGATATATATTCCTTTGGACATGATGATATCAGCATAAACTTATTGAAAAATGTATCAATTACTTCAAGTTTTCAATACTGGAACTAATTAATATGTCTCCGTATTGTGGAGTTTTTCTAAAAAAGTTTTAAAATAGACACAATAATATTAAAAAAAAAGTAATGAAAGATGAGAACTATCCGAACTACATATAGTTACTGCTGGTTGCTACTCCTTCTTTATGAGGTGGAGGTGCAACTGGCATTCACTGATTCTTGAAGTAATCTTATATCTGATTGCTAGTGTCAGTTATAACGAAGTATTTCCTAATTTGTACCCGGTACCTGAGAGTTAGAGACGTTAATTGTAATTAACATCCTAAACACTCAGTATCAAACAAACACTGGCATTATTCATTAATGGTTTATGGTTATTATCCCTACTTAATTGTTTTCCAAACTGTCGTCGAATGAGCCATCACTCATATTAATTAACCCTTGTTTTCTATCTCCATGTCTTCTCTAATTTGCCGGATTCTTGGCTTTGTATCTGGGCTATCTGTTTTGTGGATTCGAAACTGATCTCGTGTCCTATCTGTAGATGGTGATGAAAAAGGGCAGATTATGTTTGCTTTTTTTAAAAAGAATTCTTGTGCTCCTTGTCCGTAGCAGGTATACTTCTGTTGGTCTAGCCGCTAGCCGATATATTATTGACTGCAGTCAACGCATGCAATACTGTAGACCTGCTGATTTACAAGTGATATTCTGTTTTGTGGTCTGGGTAGTAGCAGTTCAATGTGGTTCATATACAGTTCGGATATTTCGTTTCCTCAGTATTCTCCCGATTTTGTTGCTAACATCTTTTACAAAAGGCAACATTACGGTCTTCCTTTCTTGTGATGCGGATCTTGTTTTACGGTGTGTCTTTGTTAATTGATGGCTCTTTCAATTATCTAGGGTTCTTATCCGTTTTGTTGCATTGCCTCCGAAGTCTCTTTCAGTTATGTTGTCCTGTCGGCCAAACCAACAGAACGATATCTGCTAGGGCCTAGAAGCTCACAGACTTTGAAAGCAGAGCAAACATCATCTATCTAATTTGAAAACCATCTACAGGCAGGACAGGACATAAGATCAATTTCGCTTCCACGAAACAGATAGCCCAGATGCAAAATCCGGCAAATTAGAGAAGCCATAGAGATAAAAAAACAGGGGTTGATTCAGGTGAGAGGTAATTCATTTAATGATACAAAAATTTGGAAAACACTAATCAGGAATAATAAACAATCAATAATCAATTATAGGACGCGCCAACTAAGATGAGTCAGCGCAGAAACGTAAAATCGTTTTGTGTTGAAAGACTCAGCCCACTTAAGTCATATTTCACCAATGTACTGTTGACATTAGTTTATGTGACCAATAGCTATTTTCGGGGGCGGGTACAATTTGTTTTTAAATGCGCATCAAAATCTCAATTTAGTTGGCGCATAACAAAGGTTTCATTTTTAGCCGATGTAATTAACATTCCATCAACAAACCAAGAAGTACCTCGCTATAGTTTACGTAAGTGAAATATAAAAACACCTCAAGAATAACTGAATGCCAGTTGTACGAAAGTGGAGCAGTAATCTCTCTCGAAAATGGCATGTGAGGTAATGGTGAAACGTCCACATTAGATGAAGAACACACAACGGATGAACACCCGGAAAAACAACTCATATGTTTGAAAGTGGTTGACGATGAATCATGGTGAATTTTATTACTTCGGACGTTATTATCTAATATGATTTTACTATGATTCGAAATCTATGAAGTAACAAATAAAATAAAACAGCTAAAATACAATTATACTAAACATTAAAACGTGAAATGAAAATACAATAAAACGAATGTAGGTATCTTAATTGTTTTATTGTATTTTCATTTCACGTTTATTGACTTGTTTTATAAGTTTTATATTCTCTGGTGGGGGAAATTTATGTTTGTTTTGTATGGCGCGGTTTGATTAATATGTTATTGGGTTTATGTATGCCTTTTTGTGCTAGTCATACCTTTGGATCAGTTTTTTCTTGGTTTGGCCGATATAGAATTTGTTGCAGTCCGAGCATTGTAAGCTGCACACTCCGTTTAGAGTGTACGCTATATACTCTAACATTAACAATGACATCTTTAAAATTTTTATTTTACAGAATGCTTAACTTCAGCAGTGAAATACCATATTGATAACATTAATTATAAATATAATAATAATGAATACATGTGAAGTAAATTTATTTTACAGATGTACCATTTGGAAGATGGGGACAGCTTCGGAGAAATGGCTTTAGTATTCAATGAGTCTGCAACTGTAACAATTGTAGCAGTTACTCCCTGCGAGTTATTTAGGCTGAAGAGATCTGATTTTTATTCAGTCTTAGATCTTCATGAAGATCTGAAGGCTGAAATAATCTCCAGATCTCGTAGTAGATTATTGAAATATAGAAGTGAATTTAGTTAATTCCAAAAGTATCAAATTAGTTATTAAGAAAATTTTTGTTTATTAGTTATGAATAATAATTAAACATAGGCTTTGATTTAATAATTGTAATGGATTATTTGAATTTGTTAATAAAATAAAAGATAAAAGCTTTACATACATTTATTAATGCCAATCCAAATCTATAAAATTGTTATACAATTATTCCAATGATTACCAAAGAAATTGAAGAAAATTATCTTGAACTGCTAGAACTCGACCTAGAATGCTTCCTTCTTCTTGGCGCTGGACTTCGCGAATGAGGTCTTCGTCTAGGTGGACTTCGTCTCATGGGCCTTGGAGGAGATCTTCTCCTAAATCTTGGAGGAGTCCTCCTGTGAGGAGGGTGTCTTCTAATATGCATTGGAGGAGATGATCTTCTTGGAGGAATGGGTCTTGGTTTAGGAATAAGAACAGGTGCCGCAGTTATTTCTTGACCATCTATTTGCCCCCCATCCATGTGCTTCATTGCGTTCTCTGCTTCGTCTGCAGTAGTATATTCAACATAACAGAACATTCTACCTAAATGAGGATGAGTGAGGTCCTTTGGAAACTCAACATGTTTGATGGTACCATATGTGCCAAATATTTCCATAATATGATCTTTATTAACTGTTCTCGTAAGACGACCAATGTGAATCTTTGTAGGTCGAGGGGTCGGAGAACGACGACGACGTTTCCTTGGAGATCTTGACCTTTAATTAACACAAATAAGTAAAATCATGGATATCATAATTTACATAAAGCATATAAAAAACAACAAACCAAAATAAAATCAGTAATGTGACAATGAATTTTCAGATTAGATGATGTTTCAAGGTGCCTCAAAATGATACTAACGAATAAAGTAAAGTTTTATACAGCAGAAACAACTGAACTGTCAATAATCATATGCAAAAATTTTACATATAACCCACGAGAGAGCTTTATTGATTCAGAAAAGTTCAATCAGTTGGTGACATACATTAGCAAACCGTAGTGATTATATGACTGAGACATATGATGGAAAATAGTGGTAATTTTTCAAGAACTTCAGACGCTGGGAAAATTCAATCTTCATAGAGATGCTATGAAATGGCTTTTGCAACCAACCTTTTCATAATTCCAACACAAAAACTTTTGTCGTGGACTTCGGCAAAAAGTGTTATTAGGCTTCAACAGTGTTCAATGTGGTAAAAGAAATTAAGAAAGTTTTTTTATTTCTGGTAATGTTTTTTATCAATTTTATATGAATATTCGTACAAACCTAAAGCTAGAATATATTTTACTTGTTTATTTGAAGTAAATTTGATTTTTTTTACCTTTGCATTTCAGGTTTTGAATATGTAAGTTTGGAAAAACTTGAAACCTAAAATTAATTTTTAATAGTTTTAACCAAGAACCCAACATTTTTCCATTTCGAAACTTTGCACACTGCTTATCCATAACTACTTCTAGTAATTTTTTGAATTTTTTTGAAAATTCAACTACTTGCATACTATATGAATGTATACAAAAAATGATAATTTTGCAACTGATATTTGGGTAAATGCTCGCAAAGTGAATTCAGGAGGCTTTTACAAAATTGAAATAGCTGTAACTTAAACTGAAATGGTGAACTTTCTTATTAATCAGTGGGCTATGCTTGAAGACTGGCACTAAACAGATCTAAAGAAATGAACTTTAAACGTTCAAGCCAGTCTCGATATACCTACACAGTAGGTTGAATGGACTGACACCTATCAGAAAACAACTACTCCCCTGGCTAATACCACGAAGGGCGTTGGATTATATCTGACAGGCGACAGTGCAGGAATCTTTACATATGCAATTGGCAATAAAACTGAAAGAGTCGAACTTCAATTTTGGAACGGGCACGCTTGCAGACCAGTTTCGGGCTTATCAGCCACTCGTCAGTGCAAGATAGTGCATCATCGACCTAAAGTCAATGATATTTCATAATTGAAAATCGAAATTCTTTCAGAGTATTTCATTCATCTTCCGAAGTTGGAGCGAACATCACAAAATGTCCCTCCATGTAGTGGACGAGGTACTAACCAACTGCATATCTGTAATTTGCCCGATTCCTCTGAATAAGGAAGAAAAACTTTCTTATTAGTCTGTTCAGTGCCAGTCTTCAAGCATAGCCCACTGACTAATAAGAAAGTTTTTCCTTCCTTATTCAGAGCAATCGCGCAAATTTCGGATATGCAGTTGGTTAGTACCTCGTCCACTAGATGGAGTAATATTTTGAGATGTTTGCTCCAACTTCGGAAGAGAAATGAAATACTCTGAAAGAATTTCGATTTTCAATTATGGAATATCATTGACTTTAGGTCGATGATGGTCACTATCTTGCACTGACGAGTGGCTAATAAGCCCGAAACCAGTCTGCAAGTGTGTCCGTTCCAAAATTGAAGGTTGACTCTTTCAGTTTCATATTGCATATGCAGAAAATTTTCTGTGAATATTCCTGCACTGACGCCTGTCAGATACAATCCAACGCCCTTCGTGGTATTAGCTAGGGGAGTAGTTGTTTTCTGATAGGCGTCAGTCCATTCAACCTACTGTGTAGGTATATCGAGACTAGCTTGAACGTTTAAAGTTCATTTCTTTAGACCTGAAATGGTGAAGTTAAATTTTCAAGTGAAATGTGTTGATTTCAGATAGAAAGGCTGAAAGTTTCCAATAATACTCATCAATTATCTTTCTTTAGGGATTTTTATCATACTTATTTCACAAGCTCCTATTCATCAGACAACTTTGAAGCTTGTTGAACAGTTGGTGGTAGCTTTTTATGAGATATTGTTTTTCAAGTCATTATTACCTTGATTTATTTTTAGCATGGTTTCTATCATCTCTTTCTTTGACAGGGGAAGAAATTTTCTTTTCTTTTTCTTTCTCCTCTTTCTTAGGTTCTACCTTCTCTTTGTCTTTTTCTTCTTTTCTATCTTTATCTTTGTCTTTCTCCTTCTCCTTGTGATCTCGACCCTTTGCTGAAGGCTTTGTAGTAGATCTTGACCTGAACATTATATATAATATATTTCAAATGAGACATACAAAGATGAACACAAATTGCGAACCATTTCAATAGCCTTTAAAACAATTTTTTAGGTTGGCCTAACTATCATTTACCTTCTTTTAGGTCTGCTTCGCTCATGATCGCTGCTAGTTGATGATGAATCTGAAGAAGAGCTACTAGAACGCGAGCTAGAACCAGAGCTTGAGCTACTAGATGATTTGGAACTCGACGAACTGCTGTCTGAAGAACTGAAATGAATGTTTTAACATAACAACATAAACTTTTTTAAATTTATTTCTCACCTGCTGTGGCTACTACTACTGGAACCTGATGCTGAACGTTTTTTATGTTCCTTTGATTTCTCCTTTTCTTTCTTCTTATCTTTTTTTTCTATCTCAGAATCTGTATCTGCCTTGGCCCTAGAAATATTATTAATGCAGTTATTATCCCTCCATTATAATAAATTTGGAAGCTTCATGTTAAAATGTACCTACATTTTCTTTAAATATATATCGGATTTATTCGTAACAATACACACTTCAAACAAAATTAATTAAGACACAATCAAAAAGCCGATTAACCCCAAACTCGTAACCTCTCGTCTTGCTTGCTTGACAACTTTCTAAGACATTTGACATCAGCTTAGCCGATGCAGGGTAGCCAACACAGATCGGTCAAATTACAGAATGCCAACTGTCGAATTACACATTTAGACAAAGTTTCAAGATTAAACCACCTTTGGACACCCTCTCTGAAAAATTAAACCTTTAATTAAAAAATAGGTTATAGACCACGACGAAAATATTTTTCAGTTTTTTCAGAGGAAATTACATTACTGCAAATGATTACAATTGACAAATTTTATTTTTCGAAAAGAAAACGTAGATTGGTCTGGAGCAAAGAACTATTGCTCTATTCGAATTTATGGGTGTATATAACCATTCAATAAATGAATCGCTACAATATTTTTTTTAATATCTGTTGAATAACAAACATAACATCAAAAATAAATCATTCATGTAATAAAATAATAAAATCATTGTCACTTGTCAGTCACTTCCATCAAATGTTTTATATTTTGTGGAAATACTTACTTTCTTTTTCAGTCTCGCGTTAGTAGGTAGTTCCGTCTGTGATACAAAAAACATTGTTAATAAATATATTAGTTTTCCTGAGGAAGGTGGGAAGAGCTCCGAAAATTTGATAAAAACAAAGGATTTTCTTTAAATAGCTCTAATAACCTGATTGCAACCCCAAAATACTGTTCTTCAAATATTATATCCAGTCACGAATTATATTGAATATATATATATATATAATCGAGAAAGATGCAGTCAAGCTGCTAGAAAATATCAATTTCAATCTAAGAGCCACCGGTAGACAGCTGTTTCAGCCTGTTGGGCATCGTTAGTACCGGGCAGGCGACTGAAACCAGTTTGAGTAGTGCCTTGAAGATGATAGCACGACCAGCTGTCGAAAGCGCTCGCATATAATGAATAGGAGTTACGAATATATATATATATATATATAGAGAGAGTCGACTTTTGATGAAGGTTACCCGATGAAAAGAAACGGGGTAGTTGCAAATAAACATGGTTGGCATCAGTGACATGTTGACAGCGATTTTGACGTTAGTGACACCGAGTTTGAATTTGAGAATTAAAAAATTACTTTGCAAGTTTAGTTAATATATTTTGTAGTTTCAACAGAGCTAGAATTTATGTGTTGTGTGAATAAATTTTCAAACAATTATCAAACATTGTGGAGCCTTCTTTGGAGTTTTCATATATTTTTCTGTAATGATACTTTGAGACACCAAGATATACATTTTTGCCACAATTCTGATAATTTTAATAAAACAAAGATAAAAATAAAATAAAAACAACAATAAAAATTTATTGGCGCTCAGCTGCAGGAAAACCTGCAGCACCACATCATCTGAAGATCTTGATCTGATAATTGGGTACCCCTTAAGTGATTAACTTCAAAATAAACTCTCTACAAAGATGTATAGATCATGTGCACAATTTCTTTCAGGTGCAAACAGAAAAAAATACATCAGCTTCTACAAGGTGAATAGAAAATATCACACCTCATACCTCCTGAATTAACACCCGTCACTTCAATGAAGGATCTAGGAATTATCTTTGACAAGAAATTGCTATTTTTTTTCAAGTCTTAACCTAGACTTATCGAGCAGAAGAGAGTATGCTTACCTCATATTTCTATACAAATTAATGGCCTTAATACATATCTGGAACTTCTCTAGAAGATTCACTTGTGCCAAAGATAACAGAAATGATGATCTGTTCTACATTTCCTTCCATCATACAAAGAAACTATGGAATTCACTTTCCTATTGATAATTCACTTAAGAGTGAAACCAGGTATAGTCAAAATTCAATCTTGAGAGGAACTTGAATATTAAACACCTTTCATCACTGTATTCTCTATAATTCTTGGTTTTTTATTCATTTTCAAGTGCTTGAGTTTTTAAATTGTATAATATAAATTTTGTTATATTTAATGCTTGTACCATTATGAAAGGGGTGACCCCTTGCAATAAGTAAATAAAATAAAAGTGTATTTAAACTTATCTACTGAATATATTATTTTCTTTGTTCATGGCAGAACAAGAGTAGTAACTTTCTTTTATTTTATGAAAATGATCCCTGGTACACTTTTTAGTACTACATTGATGGAACATTCTCTTGTGAGAATGTTTCATAATTTATGTTTTAGGTATTACATGCATTTTGATACTGAGTGATATTTCTACCGAGGAAGTTAGAAGTTTCAAAAACATAAATGTAAGAAGTATCTCTTTTAACCAATCATTTTTTCCCATATTTTGAAAGAACAAAATTGAAAAATGTTTTTTCCATTTCAAATGTACCACGTTCCTGTTATGCAACTCTTTCAAAGAAGTACTAGTAAATATAAATTGGTACCATTGTAAAATTATCTAATATGTGCTGTAATGAAAACTCATGAAAATCTTTTCCAAAAAAATATATTGATATCAAAATTTATTTTTTTAATGTCTATTTTCTGAAAATTCATTTCAAAGAAATATGGAAAGTAGTAAGTAAAATAAGAAATGGTACAATTGCCTCTCGTCGCTCTCTTCATCAGCAGAATACTTCCTGTGAAAGTGCCTATTAAAAAGAGGTTGCGTAATTTGTGTTTCCAATTGCTAGTTTCAACTCTTGAGATTATCGTTCGTAGGGGGCGATAGCTGGTTAACGGAAAAACAGATTTGAATTGCCGTTTTTCATATATGTGAGCAAAGGTATAATTATATGGTGAAATATGTGTTGCACCAGTTGAAAAAGTTTTTAGTAGTAACACGTGTAAAACAAATTGTCAAGATTTAAAGTTTGTGACATACGACTAATGCATGAATCCACTACGTTCCATCAAGATAACATCAACTTTGATTCATATATTATGTATCACAAGACTCTCTTTTCATTTGAATAACCAGCTGGTAGAACCTTCTCGGCAGGAGTGATGCAAGACTCTTGTCTTTATTTAAAAGTAGTAAAAATGATGCCCTTTTATGGGAATTTTGTCCGATCTTGATATATTATCCCCTTCAAAAGTTACCTGGTGGAGGACTATTTACTCATATCAGCAGTGTATATGCTGAAATGTTATCCTGAGTGAACGCCTGTTTGTCTTTGAAGATTATCACGTTTCAGAAAGATTTCACTTGCAATTATAAACCTAGCAAAAAAATATCGCTATTGTTATTGAAAAATCAAAAAGTTTCAATAATGATTGTTGTAGATTAGTTGATGTATAGAAAAATTACATTTTGAAGATCAAGATGAATTCAAATATTATTCTTTTCCAAATTGATCTATATCATAGTGAAAAGACATTTCAAGTTCCACCTTCTAGTCCATATATCAGCCGTTTGAAATTACTAGAATGTCTAAAATATACAGAATTGAATAACAAAATAAACTCAATAATTCTATATATATTATGTTTTTGTAATTTTTTTACAAATTCAAACATAAAAACTTTAAAAAATTATACATACATTTTTGATAAAATGTGAGATAATAGATTATGATCAACAATTCCTTTGGAGTCAAGTAGAAAAAAACAAAGCAAATCATATAAAAAACACTACTAAATGAGAGAACTACTCATTAACTTATCTTTGCTTTGTTTTATTACTACTTACTCAAAAATATCTGCAAGTGCTGCACTGCAACAATTTTTAACAAATTCTATAGCACACAAGATAATTACTCCATGTTTAATTAATCGTGTACCTGAAAATTCGTGTACAATTTTTTTATACTGTTCATCAGTTTGTTTGAAATTCTCATATACTAAAACAGCTCACTCACTCAAAAGCAGTTTAGTCACACTCATTATCTAGAAGTATACCTCACTCTTTCAAATCTACATATATATTTTTCTTCCATTTGTTTCTTGAAAAATATGAGATGACCCAAGAAGTGAAAATTGTATTTTTGTAAATAAATTAAATGAATTAAAAAACATCGAGGTTTAATGACCACAAAGTCTGCGGAACACCTCTTCATTAATTGAAGAGTAATTGATGACATATTGTGATTACTCAATGAAGTTTAAAAATTGATTTTCCATAGTTTTTTCTTTTTTTTCAACTATTTCCATTACACTATAATCGGGATATCTCACATTCAGTATATCATCTAACATTTATGAATGAAACAAATGAAATATCACTGGTGAGCTTGATTGTAGTGATACTTTTCAGTCATCACTATTCTGGGTCCGAGGACATGGCAACGTCACCATTGGTGTTAATAACAAGGGTGTCATCCTCATTGTAGTCAATACTCAGAACTGAAGACCGCCTTATTCTTTTAACACGAGTCCTCTCGTTCTCAGATTCTGAATCAGTCCGTTCTTGTTCACAAACACTAGTGTCACCATTCGCTCTACCGTTAGCCATTTTCAAAGTACAATTTTCTTTTTGAAGCACTTGAACAGTGTCTTTCGTCTTTTTCAGTTCCTGCTGCAGAAACAATATCGTGCTCTGCATGCCATCTACATCTTCATCCAAATCTGCCAGAAAAGAATCTAATTCGTTTTGACTCTGCCTAACTTCTTCTGAGAATATTTTTTGTAGCGCCAGATCACTTTCCAATTTTGCTATCCTTCCTGAGCTCGTAACCTTTCCCAATTCTTCATTTTCTTGATATAGCAGTCTGCATTTTGCCATGAGACGTTTACCAGTATTCGAATCGGGAGTGAATTTCCAAGCAGATAGCTCATTTTGGGTATCTTCTAGTTTCAATCTTGTTGCTTGCAGCTCAGACCTCAGTTGCTGCAACAAACTATTGACTGCCGGATCCAGTAAAGCTGACCTTAGAGATGATGTTGTTGGGACTTGGGAACTTTTCAAATCATTGAGTTGACACTGTAGCAGAGAAATATATCAATGCAAGTTAAATAAAGTAGGAATACATAAATGGTAATCTGAAATGTTACTATCTTGAAATCTCTTGTATCTTAGCACTTTTCAAATATTAAGGTAACTCTTTATTAGTTATATGAAAAAACAATTTCAAAATAGTACCATTTTCAATTAATAATGAGTATTTCAATTGAAAAGTGTACAAGTGATAAATGCTCAAATGTTCTTCAAAATATAATTGAATAATAAAAATAATACCACCTACAAAAGAACTGCTGGATTATTCATCAAAAATATATGGAGTGCAGGCGAGAATTATTTAATAAAAAAGTCTCCAACAATAACCAACCACACCTTACATTCTCCCTGATAAAATGCAAGACCATACATCAGAAAAAATGAGTCTACTCAATGCAAACTACTCAACAGGAATATTCTTGCAAAAACTTGATTTCTAGCTGATCAAAAACCAACATTTGACTATATGCTCTTTATCATTCAACAAGACCTATAACAGAGTATATCAAATTAATTTCAAGCTATTCAATGACAATTGGATATGGAACACGTTCCCATTTTCTTACAATTCAAATGCCAAAGTTTCGGCGGCGTTTGTAGCCATCTTCAGGGCTACAATAAAATACATTTGAAAATAGAGTTTATGGAATTTTCAGAAAAATGTTTGACAATGTTGTTCATTGTGGGTTCTCACCAGAAATGAATATCTGAGTATGTTATCCACATAAACAAAAGGTCAAATTGAATACAAAATATGAGATTTAATGTTCAGCTATACAGTGCGGGCATAAATAGTCCTCCTCTCAACTTTTGAAAAGAACAAGATATCAAGGTCGGGCAAAATTTACTTAAAAAATATATCATTTTCAGCACTTTTTTATAAGAAAAACAATAGTGTTGCATCACTCGTCGTTGAGAGAGCGCTTCCAACTTTTTTTTTTCAGATAGAAAGGGGATCTTGTGATAACTCGTTTGATACGTATTTCAATATCCTATCCAAAATTCGTTATTCTTGAAAATTGGACCAGTCGTTCTCGAGTAATTAACAGTTTTATATTAGTTTTAAGGATCCACAATTAAACGATAAATATCATAATTTAAAAAAAAATTATCTCACTTCAGTTTATTCATTCATTGGTCACCATTCACTTCCTGACACTAATGAAGTTGTTTACAAATTTCCGAGATAATTTTATTAGGAGCACCTCTCCTAATAAGCATGAATCTAGAGTAAACTGTGGTTGTGTAACGTAAACTTTAGATTTCACCAATCCCCACAAAAATCTAAGGGTGTCATATCAGGTAATGCAGCAGGTCATTCTAAGGGACTACATTTACCTATCCACTGGTTTGGATAATTGTCATTTACCCACTTTCAAATCAGCCTGAAATATTGCCTCCAAATGTTTTTGAGGGACTATGTCACATCTGAAGTTTACGATAGGTACACATCTCATTTCATTTCAGAACTTGTCGATAGAAAAACAGGCTTTATTATTGTCAAGGACTGAATAATAAACTTTTAAATATTCATTGGAATGGGCTGGAGTGAGTTTTGAATATTTTTTTTTGAAATCGAGTATGATTTTTATTTTTAGTTCTTTTGCGGATTCTCGGAACAAATATAAAACTGCCAATTACTCGGAAATGCCTAATTCAATTTCCAACAAAAAAGTATTGGATAGAGAATTGAAATATCTATCCGAGTTTATCACAAGACCTCCTTTCTATATGAAAAAAAAAAAGTTGGTGGCGCCCTCTTGGCGGCGAGTGATGCAACACTATTGTCTCTCTTATCAAAAAGTACTAAAATGTATACTCTTTCATGTGGATTTGGTCCTACCTCGATATCTTGTACTGTTCAAAAGTTGAGAGGGGGGAGAACTATATACGTACACACAGAATACATTGAATTCAATACTGACTACAGGATAATAACAGAAAATATCAAAATGGTCTGCTATTGCAGCTAATTGATACTTAATTACCGCTCATACTAGTTGCCCCTCCCCCACACAATTTATTTATGATTCCTTCAATTAAACTTATATTTGAAACTAGAATATACAACCCAACTTTTAGTTGATTTCCATTATCCAAAACTTCTTTGTTTCATTCAAAAATGGAGATGGAATTGATTTTGAATATTCTGGTAGCTTAGTTGGGGAAAATAGTGTCCAAGCACTGACATTGAATTAAATTCCCTGACCGAGGAACCTATACGTGACAGTCTGACAATTCACTAAGTTGAGCTAAAAATCTAAATATAGTTGATTCAAATGATATGAACACCAGTACAAGTCTGTAAATCTGAGAATAAAATATAAATATGAACTGAATGTTTGTAATAATCAAAAACCAAAATGAATAATCTCGCGGAAACAATAATTTCATTGAAGCAGTTTTGAAAATTAAAAATATAATGAGGTATAATACAACCCGAAAATGATGAAAAGTTATTTGTATAATACAATGAAAATATATGAAACTAATCATCTTATAGATATCACTTCACTAACAGAAACTTATATAGTTTTCACTGCTGCAACAGAAATATTGGAAATTATTAGAAAGCAAAATTTTTCTTGAAAGTATTGAAAGACATTAATACTGTCAATGATTTCCCAAGCCATTTGTGACTCATCTAATCCCACAAAATTTCTTTGGAAGTGTACTGCAGTTTCTCATGTAAAATTTGATTTTCCCTCTAAATACATTTCAATTTATAGCAGACCACTATAATAATCTTCATTGTTCTTCATTGTTCACTGTGGTTCTGGCGTTGAAATTGGTCATTATTATGCATTGGTCAAAGACAAAACGGACTGGTTTAAGTTTGACGATAGTCGTGTCACGAAGTGTTCTGGCGATATTTTGAATTAATTAATTGGAGGCCTCTGGAGACACCTTACATTTTGTTTTATGGAAGAGAGGACATCGACAGATTAGGATATTCAGATGATGTGGTGCTGCAGGTTTTTCCGGGTTTTCCTGCAGCTGAAAAAGCAAATGAGCCACTGGAATCAATGAAGTTGCCCCGGAGCGCCAATTAATTTTTATTGTTTCATAATTTGTATTACTTTCTTCTTTAATAAATAAATGCTTTTCAATAGGAAATCAGAATACAAGAATGCCAAAAACTTTCTAAATAATAGAAGCTCTTCCAGAAATGTTATTCATTGTTGCCATGTTTACGACTAAATGCAATATTGTCAGATGAAAAAAAAAAGATACATCACAGTTAATTTATAATTTTGGATTACTGTGAATTCTAATATAATAAATGAAATACCTGAAAACAAGTGAAAATTCTCTGAAATTTGAGTATTAGGAAAATAATTCCCTGACTTTTTATATTCCCTGAAATTTTTGGGATTTACAACTTGTAGTTGAAAAGTGAGAAATGAAAAATAAAAGTTTGTTTTTGAATAAATAATTACTTTCTGATGAATGATGAAATTTGTGCATAATCACTATAAAATCTATACACCCAAGTGAGCGGTGTTTAAAAAAAAACAAGTTATATAAAAGGAGTAACATTCAGACAACTGGTCGATCTAGGCTCAGCTCGCTTGAAAGACGCAAGATTCTGGCCTGGTCTAATTAACGATAAATTAGATGGTTATGCATTTCCCCGTGCTCTAAAAAAACTGCAAACCCATATAGTAGCATACTGTTGGAATCAAATTTGATGAGCTAAAAGCCAGCAGCAGTCACTGAGAACTGGGTCCCTAACACTGGCCACAATTATCATTTGAATAACGTATGATGCACTGTTTGGAACCTTTGGTGTAGTATTGAATATTACTGGAGTTTTTTACCAACACCAAATCGTTATTTTTAACACCTCAACACGTGTTTCAATCACCAAGTAATCATCTTCAAGAGGAAGATGATCACTTGGTATTCGATCACCAAGTGATCATCTTCCTCTTGATGATCACTTGGTGATTGAAACACGTATCGATGTGTTAAAATAACGGTTTGGTGTTGGGAAAAAACTCCAGTTATATTCATTTGAATAACCGTCAGTTACTTTCCGTTCATCATCCTTCATCCCTTAAAGACTTCTGGTGATTGCTCTAGGGAAATAGATGATTGAACTTTTCATCAGTGGCATCTCTTTGAATTATTATTTTGTCTGTGTTCTCCACAATATGACTGCTATGTTTTAAGCAAATTGAATGTGTCCAAGGAAAGTTTTGAGATGTGCTTTCAAGCTAGGTCTTGTGAGAAATAAGATAATGCCACTTCAAACTACCACCAATTTCTTCTCATTCCATCAACTTACTTCAATTTTCCCCTCTAAATAGAATTAAAATATCTTGGACCATACTTTTCTAATCCTTGAAATATTCAAAACGATTGGAATGTACAACAAATTGTCCAATGTTTTCGGGTTTCCGTAGGTTTTCATATGCAGGTATGAAAACCTGCAGACCATGGCTAATAAACCTGGAAACATCTGACAATTTGTTAGACACCGGCCGTGATAGCTTATACACCATGGAATCTATAGTTATCTGTTAGATTTTCTAGAGAAATGGCCAATTTTTGAAATAGAAAGAAATGTGTTTAATCTACAATACAATAATACAGCCACGATTCTGAGAGACCAAGCATATGCCATTTTAAAATTCTTCAAAAATATTCAACTCTTCACAGTATATTTCTAAGTTTATGCTTCCTGATGCTATTTATTCACTTAAAAAATATATATTTTTAAGTAGGCCAATGGCCAAAACAGCAGACGCCTCATTGAAAAAAAATATAAGAGAATTATTTAAGATTTTCCTAAAGAGTGTTCATTTCAAATCTGCCGAGATTTTTCTGTGTTCTATTTTGAACAAAAAAATACTCGAGAATCAATAATGGGTTATAAACAAATGTATTGAAACCACCCCCTTGAAATAAGAATCCATTATCGAAGATATTAATCTGCAGGAGGTCACAAACTTGACTTAAGCATGATATGTATGCAGAACTAGGTAACTAAACTAATGAATAGTAATAAACTAGTAAATCTATCACTTATTGAAATGTCCTCTATAGACCTCTAAATCTCATAACAAATTTCTTATAATGCAGTATTTGCTATATATGCTATGAGGACAGCTAGAACACTCTGTTGCCTGTTTGACTGATTATGCACTACAGTAGGTATGACACTTAAATGCTTTTATCATGGTACTGAAGAATCCTAGATAAGTTACTTTAGAAATTTCGGGCATATAAAATATGTTATAGACTATGTTACAGATGGAAATACAGTTTTACTGAAATACAACTGGTTCAAATAGAGACATGACTGAGAAATGCAATATTTCTCATATGCTGCACTACTCATTTATGATACTCATTAATAATTCCTAATCAGATCTATCTGAATCACCTATTACACATAATTTTATTTTTGCTTTTGTCTCTAAAAAGACATGCAAGTTTCGAACTAGAGAGGAAAAAGGAACAAAGCTCATATTATCCATTAAAATGTTGAATGAGAATTTACTATTTCACATAGTATTAGTATATAAAACATGTATTAACTCGGAAAAACTAGCAGTTTCTCTATTTATCTGAATATAACATTCTAAAAACAAAACTAAGTGATGGATAGAGGCATAGTCGTAGTATGTCCAACTCTTAATATAAAGATTTCAAGTACATATCCCCTTTTGATCAGATACTTTTTTCTAATTATATTACATGGCCGACGAGACTGCAAAGTAGCAATGATCCTCTTAGGTAGCTTAGGGGGTTAATAATATATCTTCCTCAAACACGACCTCGTTAGGTGAAGCCATAGATACTCAAAAAAAAAACTAAACTTCTCAAAACATTATTTTGTGACCATTGTATTGCAGGAAATAATAACACAGGCCAACAACTTGAAAAATTTTATGATAATCCTAACTAAGTACTGCAGAATTTGGTGTCCTGATTATGAAATTTCACCCATCAGTTTTTCACAAAATAAAGTTTATATACCAAAATGTATAAGAAACACGTTTAACTACTCAAATATTTTGAAGATGGCATCATTATTATAATATAATGGGGTCAACGATGAAATAAAATGTTCTATGGTTAAATTGATGGATGTAGCCGTTACTAAGTGGTAGGAAATCATAATGAAGAAAAGAAAAGTGAAACTTTCTATGTTTTTTACCGACTTTTATTTGTAAATAACTTTACTGCAGTTTCGTCCTATACGGACATTTTCATATGTATAAGTTTGAAAATGTATGTATAGGACGAAACTGCAATAACATTATTTACAAATAAAAGTCGTAAAAAACATAGAAAGTTTCATTTTTCTTCTCGTCATTGTTCTATGCTTGGTTATTCTAATAAATTT
Organism: Leptinotarsa texana; assembly: GCA_015342105.1. Taxonomy (NCBI): domain Eukaryota; kingdom Metazoa; phylum Arthropoda; class Insecta; order Coleoptera; family Chrysomelidae; genus Leptinotarsa; species Leptinotarsa texana. The sequence goes on from WOGN01000397.1 coordinate 18,737, forward strand.
CACCACCGTTTAATTTTTTTCATTAATTTCAATCTAAATTAGTTTAAATATAAACTCAAATTGCTGTGTGCTTTTTATTAAAAAATTGAAATGGTAAAACGTTATTGTGAAAATTCTCATACTGCTTTTTGCTATATTTGGGGTCATTCAAGTATTATGCAAACATATTCATTACAATTATTAACCCTCACCCCCCTTGTCAGCAAAAGTAAGCAAACTTTTACGCCCCACCCATGCTTACATAAACACTGTTATATGCATTTTTCAAACATAGACAATGTGTGGATTGCCATATGTGTAAAAAAAGTAAATTACTGCTGCTGACATAATCACCATCTAGACCCCTCCGCCCACCACGTCATCAAAAATAAGCAAAGCCAAACCCCCGCCTTCTACAGTACTTACGTAATACTTGAACAGCCCCTTTGTGGTAACTGTGCAATTGAAAAACATCAAAGGAACATTACTGACTTTGTGAAAAAAAGTTTACTTTGCATATTTTGATATAGAAATGAGTAATTAGGACAAGTGTTGGGTTCCTCACAAAGTTAATTATGTTTGTGACGAGGATCTAAGGAAATGGTTTAAAAAAGAGAAGATAGCTTTTAAGTTTGCAATACGTATGACATAAAGAGGACAAATAGTTCATCAAAACGATTGTCATTTATGCAGAAAAGATGTTAATGGATGTAACTTTAAAAATAAAAGAGTTATTTCAGAAATTTCAAATCATTTTATATTAGATAATGGAAGTCTGAACTAATGAAATTCACCATGAAACATTGTCAACCATCTTCAAACAAAAAATTTATTGATTATCATAATGTTACATCTGCTGATCGGCCAATAGAATATGGGCCGAACTTTCCTGTCCCTGTGCCATCTCAGGTTATTAATGATATTTTACATTGTACTCCTGAATATGGTCAAAGTCAATCAATTGATGACAATTTCCAGTGTCCTCTGGACAATTTAAAACCAGTTTTTACACAAGCAGAGTTTAATGATTTAGTGAGAAATTTGGGTTTGACTAAGGAAAAAGCAGAATTACTGGGTTATAGACTAAAAGAGAAACATTTATTGGAACCTGGAACATCTATTTGCTATTATAGAACAAGAGATGAACAATTCATTCCAGGACGGGGATTTGGTTTACTGCCATGATATTGACAAGTCTAATATATTAATTTGGCATTGAATACGAAAAAAAAGAATGGAGACATTGGACAAGCTTAAAAAGTGTTTTTCTGATTGATTCGGCAAGTTACTTGATGAAGATCCATAGTAATTTCAAAAATTACAACTCACGATTTGATCTCCAAGAACCTAATTTGATTTTTTTCTTATTTACATAGGTTATATGATGTTCCTGGATTCGATTCCTAAATGTTCTGACAGTTTGATCAATATATATCTTACGGCACGTTCCACATTTTAATTCATATACTCCTTATTTCTCGAATTTGGATGTTTTATCTTTATTATTTTTAAGTAACTTTCCCAACGTATTACTTGTTCTATAAGCAATTTTAATATCTCGTTTCCTCAGAAATGAAGTAACTTTTTCCGTTGGTTATCCAAAATACATTAAAGCTCTATAATTTTGATTATCTACCTTATCAATAGGAAAACGTCTCAAATCGTTTTTGCGTAGACTGTCTTGGCAAGTATTTTGTTTATTAATTCGGCTTTAAACCCATTGTTAACGAAATTTGCTTGATGATAGCAAGTTCTTTATGGAAATTATCTATTGACAGAGAAACATTGACTAATCTGTGAATGATTCTATTATAAGCTGCTACTTTATGTTGATAAGGATGGGTAGAATCTTAATGTATAGTAGTATCCGTATAGGACCTTTGTGATAAATTGAAGAATCATGTTGTTCCTTCTACTAATTGTTAAGCCCAAGAAATTGATTGAGTTGTCTGCTTCTATTTCAATAGTGAATTTAATGTTTTCAAGCATTTTATTAATATCCCTATGAAAAGTATCTAATTGCCTCTTAGTACCAAAACATCATCCACATCTATGCAAATACAAGACATTCTTAATCAAAGGATGTTTAAAGATCGACTTCTCTAGATTATCCATGAAAATTTCTGCAAGTAAGGGGTTTAATGGACTTCCCATAATTAAACCTTTTGAGGATTCAAAACACTTGACAAAGCTACTGTGCTATCGAAACGTGATATATTTTTAAAATAAAGTTTGTGGAGGTCAAATTGAGAGGTATAGTTTTTGAAAACTTGGAAAGGTGTGTCGTTAAATAACAGAAATACTTATGCATCAGCGCCTGTGGCACATTCGATACATATGAAGGAAACTTAGAAAAACCTTAATATCATTTTAGCGAAAATCAATTATTCAGCTCATGATCGAATGCTGTGTAGGGATTTGAAAGTTATCTCCATATTTCTTGGTCAACAAAAGGGATTCAAAAAGTGTCCATGTTTTATATGTGAATGGGAGAACAGAGCAAGGGATTAACGGAAAAAAAGATTTTTTTTTATTATTGGTCTCAAAAACAATGGCCCTTTAGGAAAACTTTGAGACCTGACATAAAAATCATTTTACACAAAACTTTAGTTGACCCCAAGCAGATTTTTCTACCTACACTTCACATAAAGTTGTGTTTATTTGAACAATTAGTTAAAGCTTTGCCTGAAGACGATGATTGTTTAAAATATTTGTGTGAAATTTCCTCATTCATCAGAAGCTAAATAAAAGGAAGGAATTCTCGTTGGGCTTGGCATCCGTAAATTAATCTTCGATTCAAACTTTGAAGCATCAATGAATGAGAAGAAATAGAAGGCTTGGATATTATTTAAAGAAGTTGTGATTAAATTTTTGGGTAAAGCCAAACACCCGAACCATAAACTTATCGTAGCTAATATGATAAATAAGTTTAAAACTCTTGGTTGCTTGACGAGTCTTAAAGTCCACTTTTTACACAATCATCTTGACTTTTTTCCTTAAAACTAAGGTGATGTGAGTGAAGAGCAAAGGGATTGGTTTCATCAGGACATAAAAGAGATGGAGAAACAATACTAGGGACGATGGAATATCAAAATAATGGGTGATTACTGTTGGTCACTTCACAGAGAACAAAACGCAATTCATAGGAGAAAAAGCTATGCAAGAAATGTTACAGAGAAAAGGGAAAGGAAATATAAAAAATATTATAATTTAAGCATTTTGTATTATAATTTGAGTAAGTAAAAATGTAGCCAATATAAAAACTATGATTTTCTGAATTTATTTATATCAGATTTTCCCTATTTTTTCAAAGTGATAAATCAATATCATATTGCGAAAGAATGGTGGATGATAAAAATAAACTGTTATGAAATACGGATTCAGCATACAAAAATGCATAAGATTCAGATACATTTGTTCAAAAAGTTTGCACAAACATTTTTTTTGTTGACCTGTGAATAGGGCAATAAAACTAAGAAATTGATTCAAGATTGATATAAGTGGTATTTTATTAAAAAGTCAACTTAGGCATCATAGATTATGAAGTTGAGAAATGTGAGGAATAAAGAAAACAAAATTGTATGTATGAATTGTTTGAGATGTGTCAATAAGCTGTTCAGTGAATTCCTGGAGTAGTCAACATTTGGTCCAACTGTTTTCCTACTTAAACATCTTCCTAATAATTAAACTGAAATCCACAGTTGATGGGCAAAATTAAAGGAATTGATATAACTTTTCAACTAAGTAACAAAGTAAATTGATGGATATAGCCATTACTACGTGGTAAGAGATCATGATGAAAAGAGAAATGAAAATTTCTATGTTTTTTACCACTTATAAAAGTGGTAAAAAACATAGAAGTTTTCATTTCTCTTTTCATTACGTAACAAAGCAATTTCATACTAAATGAGAAATGTAATAAATAAATGATCAAGCAAAATTATATTGTTGGGAGTATATATTACTAAATTTTCTTGTGGTTTCAAAATATTTTTGGTTATAGAGTAATTTTTCTTATAGTCAGTAAAATTCATGTACAAATCTCAACCGTGTTCAATTTAGGCTAAAGACAATTAATTTCATCAAACAAGTTATCACTCTATATGTATTCAATTATATGTATTAAAAGTACCCACTGAAAGTTTGAAAAACACTCATGACATTCTATGTTACTACCAATCTAAAATACATCAACTGTTTGATTTTATTTAAAATAATTTCTACTAGCTAGTGATGTACATTTTATATGTCCTCGGGAATCATTACCTATACACCACTGCTTTGAAATCAAGCAGGAAACTAAAACATGTTCATCTAACAATAATGGTTCAACTTGGGGACCTCTTGGTCACGATGGTCTTAAAGTCAAGAATAGCTAACCAGTCAATAGGAAATACCCACTACAAATTTTAGAGAACTAAATAGAACACCCAAAACATCAAAATCATTGTCGAGGTCTGATAGGCAAATTTTTGAAAAAACATGCTTTTCACCATGAAATTTTAGATTATCACTTTTTCAACACTGCACATATTTAAGAACATTTGAGCATTTCAGTATTGCAACTACTAACCGCATAATCTTGAGTTTCCTGCTCTTTGGCAGTCAATCTGCGTATGAGAACCTTTTCCCGCTGTTGCGAATCGATCAGCTGTGCTTTAACCCTTTCGTTGGCCTGTCGCAGGTCGGCGAGTTCCCCTGCAATGAGCACACGTTAACTACCGACCACTTTTCACCGCTTAGCACCTTACACTGCACTGCACCATCATGATACAGCCCGCTAATAACTATCAAACCCCCCAAGACACTAGTACGATTAATAACTGAACTAAGTACCTTCTTGTTGAATTGTTTTTCGCTCCAAAAGGGTAACGAAAGAATCCTGTTGTCTCCAGCGATTCTGCCACTCTAGCGAGGTCAAAACTCCCATCTCCTGGTCGGTAATGGATACTCTGCAAGGCGCCTTGTCCCATTCTGCAGGGCTACTTGGTTGTTGAACGTCACCTGACTCCGACATCCTGAAAGTCGTCACCGTCACAAAAGACACCGTATAATAAAATATTTTGGATTTCCATAATATAAGGCCGCCATGTTATTGAACCAAGCGAAGCCGTGGATTTTATTTTCATTTGTCTTACTTACTTGTCGGGAGTTTTCTCAAATTTGATGCTATATAACTACTTTAATTGTCCTGAAAATATATTGGAAACATCTGAAATTCAATAATAGCACCATTTGAAGTATTTAATTCACTTCTAACAACTCGAAAACACTTCGGACACTAAAAACTAAACGCCATTTTAAATTATCTCGGAAATGTTGACAGAAGAAAAGACAGAGGACAGAACACAACCACTACCAACTAGTATTTTGTGTGTTCTGCATTATCCATGGTTCTATGACAAATGAAGCATTGAACATTGAACTTGAATGGAGAAATTTGGCTTAATGCACCTCAATGGAAGCAAAAATCATTATCACAGAGAGAATGGAGAAATCCTCACTGACGAACAAATATAAAGCTACCATCCCTACTTCATGCTTTCAGCTTTGTATTTACGATATAGAATATACGCAAAGCCAATGGGGAGGTAGTTTTCATCGTTACAATGTATTTGATTTAAGAATTTTATATGTTTTCTCAGTAATGACTAGAATATTCTCAGTGAATTTGGCAGCGGTGAGATTTCATTTTGCCACCTTGATGAAGATTTATTACTTTCGTTTCCTAGATTAATTCATCACTGTATTTTCTTCTTCTCTTTTTTTATAGTCTTTAGCAATTGATTCTCAAATAATTAACCTATAACTCGAGTAAAGCTGCCATACACGTTGCCAGTAACTCTAAACAATCATTTCAAGAAATAAAGGAAATACAGTCGTCTCGAAAAAAACCGGAAACTCTGGAAAAACTAACGAACTCCCGGAATATTTCAACTTCAAAACCAGTTTCAGACAAGAAACTTGTTGAGAAACGTACAACTGACAGACCCGTTGCTAGACATAACTCTATATCTAAGAATAAATAATTATATACATATCATTTGTTATTTTTGATTCAAACTTTACTGGTTATTTAACTGTTAATTTTTCTCTTTATTTTTCAAAATATGGATAGTTTTATAAGAGATTTTGAGAGCAATATACCAGATACTATTATATGTCAATCTGTTATGGAGTACGAAAAAGAAATGAAAATCGAAGCAAATTTCAGAGAATTTCAGAGTCTTGCATATAAACATTAGCAGCTTGGCAAAAAATTTTGAAGATTTTGAAATATTTCTAAGTAACTTCAATATAAATATCGACATCATCGTTCTTACTGAAACGTGGAAAATACAAGACGTTAGTTTATACAACTTAATATACAGCGAAGGTAACTGCTGTTAAAGTAACTATAAAACTACCTAAAAACTTGTTTGTATATGTTCATTTATATTTCACACTGTATATCATATTTTACCGATGTGTGTAGTCTAAAGTCTGTCATTCTGTTATCACTTTTGTCATATGCATTTTTGTAATAAAGTATTACGTATTTCTTAACAAGAATTTACATATACAATAGTGGCGACGAGGACGGGATAGAATAAAATGAATTCTGAACAATTCAGTATCCTGATTGAGACTCTTACGGAATCATTACAATGTTCACAAAAATCCAGATTTCCACAAGTTATTCCTTTAGAACCTTTTTGCGAAGAAACGGAAACGTGGGACATTTTCATCAAGAGACTAGAGAATTTTTTCAATATGAAAAATTTCACGGGTACCTTGGCAGAGATTGACAATAAGAAGAAAGAATGGTTGATACATTCCATGGGTACAAAAACAT